>JAODTR010012460.1:0-27997 GCA_025399935.1 Amblyopsis rosae | reverse complement strand
CCCCCCCCCCCCCCCCCCCACATGTATTTCAGCAACATTTACAAGGCTGTTATTTTTCACCCTACTCTCTCATCCCATACACTTTGGTCATTTTGCTCGGGCATTCGTCTTCAGAGGGTTTGAAGTTTAAGTGATGTAGACCCCCCCCGCCCCACCTCCACCCCCACCCAAGCATTTGGCATTGACAGCTACGACAAGCCCACTGAGGAATCACCCATAGATAACCACAGTGTGCTGAATGTAGGAATACTATTAAGAGGGGAGTCTTATCATGTAATGTGGCACAGTAAGTAAAGTAAGTAAGACAGTTGGATATGTACATTTGGTCTTGGTGTTCATCTTACAACTAATCAAAGAATCTTCACATTTGCATTCAGGGCCCATGTCCAATTTAATAAAAACACAATGTTTATGCTACAGCCATTAGCATGTGTATTGTGAATGTAAGCCAATTTTGGTATTTTCTCGGTCTTGGATTGACTTGGGTTTTGAAGACTACACATAATAGACAAAATAAAAATATCTTTTAGTATCTTATATGATACATTCTATTCATATTTGATATATACATATTTGTCTGTTTTGGTTTATTTCTATCTAGTCTTAAATAAATGTGTGTCTGTAAGTCATTTACAGAGACACATTCAAATTAATTAAAAAATGCATAACTCCCATAACCACACTGTCAGCAGGAATTCAGTAGAGCCATCTGTTGGAACAAAGGTCACTTAGATTAGCCTTCCTGGAAAGACTCATTTCAACAAAAGCCAGTTAAAATGTTCAATTGAAACACTTTGAATAATTAATTGTTTTGCACAATTGTTCCCGGGAGTGAGACCTGACACTTGTTATGACATTTGTAATGTTTCAAGTTGTTGGTCTTTTCAGTGCTACATGGCATACAAGAGGACTGTTTATACACAACTCATCAGTCTTAAGGAACCTTGACTGAGGTTCTAATTGTTCCACTGGAAAGGCACTGACTGAGGTCTAAAGAGGAGTGTTATTTCAATTTAATTTTATAACATTTAACATTGTTGAGTGTAAAGTGATGGCGCCATTTCTTATATATGTAAATACCATACATCTATTTATATTTCAAACTTTTGTTGTGATCACTAGGGTTTCTTAATGGCTTTTATTGGTGTATGTGTGGGAAGATTATGTAAGAAATAAACATTTATTGACCTAACATTTGTACACAGTATGCTGTGGTATTCACATCATGTTTTGTATTTGACGTTGCCATTATTTTACCACAATGTACATTATGACAACACTAAATGATTGGAACAATGTGTTCCACCTGTACGCCTGCTAACACTGGTTTATACAACAGAGTGTCATGTACCCAAATAGTACACAAACATTAAGCAGTGCCTTGTGTTGACCTATGGAACTCACTGATATACAGTAACAGACAGCACTTGAAGTTTGGTGTATACATATTTGTCATATTAGCCCAATATTTATCATAGCATTAGTTCTAGCAAGCAACAAAGTTTTAACCTGACATGCCTGAGGAATTGTTGTCACAAGTCCATCTGAGAAGCTGTACATTAAAAAAGGTAGTGAATGGTAGGTACTTTAAAAAATATACTTGGTTAATTGGTGGAACCATCTGGTAGTTTTTGTTGTTGGCAAACCTAAAGCACGCCCGTATAGCTATAAAAACTTAAACTTTTCAGACTGATTCTCACTGCAAAATTAAACTGAAGCTTTTGAGATCAGGATGGTCTCGCGAGGCTAACAAAGTTAAGCCCGGCCATAATTAATTGCCTAAGCCTTAATTCAACAGCCTTAGCTTATACTAGTTCTTGCCGCATTTTTGCAATCCACTATACCTCCACGCCAACTACTTCCTGTAATGTGAAGTTGTCTTTCAGTTTCTCGAGTATCGGAAGGATCTGACCACTGGGTCTTTTCTTGCTTGACACAAACAGTGTAGAGGTACATGGGACCTTCATGACCTAGATGAACGCCTCTGCTCTGGTGAAGTCCTCATCTGTGATCCTATCCAGTTTGTCCTTCTCCTTGGGTCTTCTCAGCCGTGGATCCAGAACTGCAGCTTGGAGAGCCGGATACTTTTCGCGGCATCTCTCAACCATCAGAAACAGAGAGTTTCACCTGATTTAGACATCCAGTAGCATAGTGTTCTGAGGAAGCTTGAGGAGCAGCTGCTTCTCTTTTAGCACAGTTTTGGCAATTGTAGATCGCTTCATCCACACAATAACCTTGTTTTGTTGCCCTCAGGGTCACTGTTGCAATGCTGTAGACTTTTTTCGCTGACAAGTTTAGGGTTTACATTTAAATTCACGACATTTGGCAGACGCTTTTTTACAAAGCGACTTACATGTAGTACAATTGTCAATAGTTGGACAGGTCATACACCAGCAATTGTAAAAAAAACTATTTTATTAGTTACAGCATCTTGTCTTGTGTCTACTACCATATCACTATATCATTCAATCAAACATAGTGCCTAATGGCCTTAATACTAAACTTCTAAATACATGAGTGCATTTATTTTTTTTTTGGGGCAAAAGCATTGGGTTATCACAACCACCTTGTGCACATTTACAAACTTCTATCACCTCCTTAATCTCCACTGCCACCTGTTTTTCCCGTCCAATCCCGCTAGAAGTTTGATTTGGCTGCTGTAATTTAATTTTGTTATTTTTTGACATTGTTATTTAGTTGTCCTGTGCCAAGCTAGTCGACTCATTACTTGTGAAGGCCACCTTGCCCATATTTGCCAGTTCTACTATAACCTCATTCCTGTACCATGCAAGGATGAGGTTGTTGGACTGAACGTGTAAAATGTGTAAAATGGACAGGGCCTTGGTCATCTCCCTAAACTATTTCCAGCAATGGATTGCAGTCAAATACATTAAATTCATTGACTTCATTAGACAGTCGATGTATGTGTGTGCACCAATGATTTGATTTCATTGATACACATGACTCTTGTCTCTCGAGACATAACATTAAAATTGTAAAACACACTACCCTTTGTAGCAGTATCGCTAAGCTCAGGCCTTATTGATTTTCGAGTTTTGGTATGTGAAACTTGGTCCGTATAGAACCGGGTCTCGATCCCCACCTCTACTGTCTGCCTTAATCGGTGTCCTGCTGTTGACAATGATGCTTGCTCTGTTCTGTACCCTATAGGGGTATGTTGCTGCTCTTCCTGCTTTCTATGTATGATTGTGGAAAGGCAGGGATCTTCCAGAACAAAGCCATACTGCCACATATTGCTAACTACAAATGTAAATAAATATTATCTTTGACTTAAGTGGTCCTCCTTACTGCTGTTCTCCTTCTACAGTATTGTAAACACTCTAAAGGTCCTTAACGGACATATCCGGTCTTGGATGTAGTGTCATTATGCTTAACGGTTTTAGTGATGTATAAGTGCACTGAGATTTTGAAGGATGGTAGAATAATCTTGCGACCAGTAACTTGGTCATATTTTGCATTATAAGTCCCATTACTGTTTAATTCCCTTACTGGGATGTACTGTAATCCTTTTGTTCAGAAATGTTTATGCAAACGGGGTTCAGAGGGAGGGGTGTTGGATTTAACTTTTAACTTCTAAATAAGGTTCTCATTTGGCTGCGATTGAGAGAGGTAGCTATCGAATTGTATGGGTGATGGAGCAGAGACTGAATCCAGAGCTGCGTGGTTAGAAAGAAAAGGCTTATTGTTGACAGCCACAGAATTGTGTTGTAATTAGTGATGCTGGGTAGTGTTTTTTTTGTTTTTTTACAACCAGCACTCACACGACCCGTTATGAGAGACACTCCGCACCGCTCCACCTGCAAAAATATGTGTTCATCAACCACCCCATCCGACTGACTCCCAAACCGGCAATTTGAGTCTGTACCAATGGGCTATGCCATAGCCTACTGTGACTCAAATATTGAAGGGGGTTCGTGGCCTAAAATGTTTGGGTACCGCTGGCCTACGGCAAAGTGAGTGAGCAGTAGGCTATGTTAGCATAATAGTCCTACATTGATTGAATAGCCTGTAGGCTATCTTGGTGCGTCTTAGTCTAGGCTGCAAATATACAGAGACATTGTTCTATCTAACATTATTCTATCAGAGTGATATGTGTAAGCTAACATACTTTATAGTTTGGTAGACTAATGCTAATTATTGACAGCCAGGGCATGAGAGGATCTGCACAGCCAGTGCATCTGTGCATGTGTGTTTGAGAGTGCGGGGAATAAAAGTGAGTTCAATAACAACAATTCGGAGATCCTGAGCAAAGTGCAGTGCACGCAAAGTGCCACTTGACACTTGACCCGACCCACCTACACCCATGATATTTTCTGTGCCTGCCCACTAGTAATATACATTAACTATGAGAAGGAGAACCAGAGTTGGGTCTTTAAGAGCATTCATGGCATTGGTATCAGCTTTAGGTCCTAATGGTAATTATAATTGGTCAGCTGTTAAGTTGTTCTTTGCCAGAGCCAAGAAGCAAAGAAGAAAAAGCTAACTCAGTTCACAAAATTGCTTTTGTCTGTTAACATGTGCGTGTTCACCCTGTATTTATGCGTTAGCGTTGATTTCCAAAGACCTTAATACTATAATGTCGCAATTAGCCTTGGAGACTAAATTGTCTTTATATGTGAATGGTGTCTGTGGAGTGCACTGTGACTGGTTTTACTTCCAGTGTCTTGACCCCCACCACCACACACACACACACACACACCACTAATGCTCAGCACACACACCACTATTGCTCACCCTTGACCTCACTGTTTATCGCACAATACGACAGCGTCAGAAATGACAAGCAAGGGGACATTAAGGATTACTTAAAGGCTGTTCCTCTCCGTCCATCGCTGCTACATTAGCAACGCGTTGCTTCCTCTGTGCCAGCATGTCACAGGCTCTCTTAAACCATGAGCAGCATTATTTTACTATGTAATTAAAACCACAGGGCTACCGATCCTTCACCCTCACCCTCGTGTCCTATACAGACCAGACTCCTGCCATAGGCCAGCTGTAATTGGTCTGGCAGCGGCTCAGGAAGAGCACCACTGGCTCTTTAGTAGACCTAAGTGAAGTCTGTATGGTCAATTGAACTTCTACTTATGATCCTGATTGGCCAACAATGACATTGTCCAGGCAGTTATAGCGAGCAAGGACATAGATAGTGGGGGAAGCTGATTTTATTTTAACGTTTGATGCAGTCACTGTGGACCACTAATGGTGACAGCAAGCATGGAGTGCAAAGCAATTGCAAACGGTAACAGCTTTTTTACATAACTCTTATATAAAGGAACGGGACAATAGGTACTTCCTCCTCTGCTTCAGGAGGGCGTTGAATGTCAGCAGCGGCTACGTGCTAGCAGTTATTCTGCCTCCTACCGACTCCTGTGCCTGGTAACTAAGCAAGATGACTTCCCATTCCTTTGTCTTGATTTGTCATGGTGGCATGCTGACAGTTTTTTGAGGTATCATATCAAGAATGTTGTAATTTTATGTCCTACTGTTCCAATTTGAGCAGTTCACACGGTGTTATTTCCTGGCAGCAGTAGAGTACAGTAACACCATCACAAATCTAATGAACCTGCTGGCCCCAGGACAGCCAATTTAGCTGTGGTTGTACTGTTTTAATCCCCATTGACTTCAACGCTTCTATCACTATGTCTAATATGGAAAAAGTGGTGAAATGAGGGATTGAGCAGAAAAAGTATTTTAAAAAAGGAGGTGGGGGACTTCTATCAATTTATCAATAATATATATGTATAATATTGTAGGTAGCTGGAGTCTAACAGGTGGCAAACGCAGAAACTTTGATATTTTGTCTTCCATGTTTGTCTATTTGTCCTCCTTTCTAGGACTAATTTGGGACTAGCTCATTAATTCCCATTTGGGGGAGGGTAAACTGTAGGGCTACTCAGAAGAGCAAGGTTTCCAAGTGAGCTCGAGTGGCATTTAATTTAAAATCCTTCAACACAAATCAATAGGAGACAGTTCGAGCTAAGAGCGTGGCAGGTTTTATTGCGACTGGAACACCCATTAATGGTCAGTCAGGTAGACATCTTCATGCTTGGCCACTGCACAATGGTCGCTTAGCTTAGGCCAGGACAGGAAACGAATGTTACCTTTTGCCAGCCCATAATTCTACTGTTCTGCACAGACAGAGTAGTGCCACACAGACACTCGGATAGAACCATGGATTGCAACACCTATTTCCAGTGCAGCAAAACGGCCAGACGACTGCTCAGAAGGATCCATGACATCTCATTACATCAGTGTAACAAAATAAAGGGGATGTGACAACCCTTTGTTAAGGTTGCCTCAACTTGCCTGTGATGCATTGTGTTTGCACGACTTCAAACAGTACTTGAGCAGCTGGTATCCATCCTTGCCTCCAGCGCAAGCAATTTAATCTATTCTGCATGGAAATGGCACTAGCGCAAGGTGTAAAATTGCTCTGTTTAAACGTCTGCTCACGTCCGATCTCCTTTCCTTCACTCGTCTTTCTAAAGGCAGCAGCACCTGACAAAGAACAGCACCTTGGCTCCCTGACATTAAGTTGAATCTACATAGGGGGTCTACCATCGAGTCTCTGACTCTTGGTGCATATATTTATGCAGTGCCTCTAAACACATTGTGACAGTGGTCGTTGTTTCAGATGTGGAGTTGCGTCGTAAAGGCAGGGTTGGGCATTCTCGAGAGCAACACCCCTCTGCACTGCCTCACACATTGAAACGCATTGTGAAGCAAAGTGTAGTGCTACGGCTTTGTTGTTGTGAGCGGTGTTTGCCACTTTGTTTGTGTTCCTATTTACGGAGCCATGGCTGTGTTGAAGTCATTGAATTAACCGGATCACTTTTTCAGCACACAGAGAGAATAGTGTTTAGCTTACAATTAGCTTGTAAAAGCTCACTATACCTTTAATGTTAGACCTTGACAGTGAGCAGGTCCTGAATGAAATATCCGGATGATTTGAATAAATCGTCTCTCCTTGGATGAATTGGTCCGCGTCATCCGTTCTAGACATTATTAATTGTACTTCTGAATGAAACGGGAAAGCATTCAGCAGTACAGTATGAACCAGTCATGGACGGCAGCATGGATGCTTATGACAACAACCCCTCCAGCCTGTGTCTTCCCGGGCCGCACTTTGTGATGAATGCCGACACATCGAGGTCTCCCTGCGGAGCCTTTCCGGGGCCTAATCGTTCCCGACATCCCTGCCAAACAGCGCATTTCTCATCCTCAAAGATGTATGCCCTCCATCCTACCTCCTCCTTCTCCTCTTCTAATTCCAATCTCTCCTCTTCCAGATTTCACAGCTCACAGGCGTGCAGGGAGCTCTGTAATGGGCTCCTTGTCGTTGCTTGTTCTCAACAGAAAATAGAAGGGGAAACAAATAAACGGCCCCTGCTCACGGCCAAACCTTGTCGCCGTCATATTTCTTGCCTTCTCTCTACCTCCCAACATCTCATTGTCTCTCTATTTGTCCCGCCCTCCCTCTCTGATGTTTTCCTTCCGTTTCATTCTTGTTATTTCCCCATCCGCCCTTCACTTCCTCAGCCCTTTGTTTGATGTGTGCTGCGCTAATCAAACGCTAGCTTAGCTGGGTAAATGAAATGAGGCACTTGCCATAGCCGAGCATTAGATTAGACCGGCGGGGATGTTGTTTCGCTGATGCATGTGAGCCCGTCGCATTGTCACCCGGGCGCAGCGCGCCGCACACTCACATTGCCTGTTGAGACCCAAGCAGGCGACGCCGGGGAGCAGAGACGACGGGTGGCAAACGATATTTAAACATTACCCAGCGAATTCTGTTTGAAGCGCATTTCACTGGAGAGCTGTTTGTGGATTATGTTGGAAACGGTCTTGAGTAGATGCTACAGTTTATGTGCACATAAACAGAGTGTGTGTGTGTGTGTGTGTGTGCACACTCACTCGCACACATTTTACCGCCTCTCACTGGAATGTGTTTAAGGGGGAAAGGTTGACTGCTTTTTTCTATGCAGAAAACATTACATTTATTTTAGATTTTTATGTAACTACTTGCATGGTTCAAAAGCGTTGAACTTACTCTCTTCGTTATTCATGGGTGTGTTTTTGGTGCAATATATGATAAACCAATCAGTGTCTTTTCCCATTCACTTAAAAATCCAGGCGCACTTGGATCATGGGCGGATTGCTATTATACCAGCGGGTTTGTAGAAGTGCTGGGGAACACCATCTAGGCAATAGCGACATCCCTAAATGATGTAGGTTCCACACTAATATTTAAACATGTTCACTCCTGTATGTGTAACAATAGAGGGTACACGCATTGTGCACCCACCATAGGCGATGCCATATTGATAATGTGCCACGCGTTGACTTTTAGTCCGTGTTTTCGCTGGTCAACCGCACTATCACTTTCCTCTGCCTCAAGATAGCAATGTGCCACACCTCATGTTTAGACCAACACAACCACGGGCGCTCAAAAGTGCATTTGGTGTGTAGACAACCTGGGTGTGCTGGACAGGAAAACGTCGGTCTGAAACTAGCAAAGACACTTTGTGCCGCTTTGCGCCGTTTCTACAGTATGTTTACGATGGTCATAGTTCCATTATTAGTTTTTGTTATTATTTATGTTTTGTTTAAAACATAGTTTGCCAATCCACAGTGTAGCTTCTTCTTGCATACATACTCAAGTCCATTCTGTGTGACGTGAGAGATATGGTTCATAGCCAAGAAGCGGTGCAGTAAATGCATTTCTGCTTCTTTAGTTAAGTGCCTTTCCCCCAGCGCTGTAGTAGAGATTGCTCTTTTTTTCTTTCTCTTTCTCACACACACACACACACACACACACACACACACACACACACACACACACGTGAGCATGCACACACACATGCAGACACACATTGCCAAATATGGGAACTGGTGCCACCAATGAAACGTTCTCTTTGATGTGCATCAACCCACACAGTCCTCGTGAGGTTTACGGACACTTTAGCTGTAGTGTGTGTGTGTCTGTCTCTGTGTCTGTCTGTGTCTACTGATCTAATGGCCATCCGTCAACTGCTTTGAACCCACGCTCTAACCTGAACAGCGCTACATTACCAACACGTGCACACAAACACAGAGGATAATGTGTGTCATTCGTGTGTGAGTGTGTGTTGTATACAGTATATTCTACATTCAGTTCACTCTTGACAGGCAAAGCCAAGACAGGGGAGGACTGGGTTAAATGAAGGGGAACGGTGATTTACATCAGCATTTAGTACGTCATCTGGGGATGGGGGGAACCTCATAGATGAATAGATGAGAAGTGTTGGAGACAGAATAATACAGTGCGTGGAATAAAGGGAGAGAGATGGCAGACAGATGTGTTTGATGCCAGTTTATCAACTGGACAGTATACTTGACTTTCTTTTGGTTGGTCTTTTTCATCATTCACAGCTCCCTTGCTCTTATTCTCTACCTCTCATTGTCTCTCTCTCGTGTTATGTCCCTTCCTGTCCCCCTGATTCTGTGTCTCACCCTCTCTCCCATCTTTCTCTCCCCTCTAAACAATATTGTCCATCTGGACAGATGTGTGGATCATCATTCTAATATTGAATTAATAAAATGGAAACATTGTTTTGCTTTGCTGGTTACAGTGGGTAACCCAACACGGGAACATGCTGTTCAAAAGAGTGTAATTTACATGCGACGGCAGTCCATTTATCGTCTTCATTTCCATCCAATGTATTGGTGACATGGCCTATTTAGTCTCAAATGTGAATAATAAGCCTATTATAAGCCTTTGTATTTGAGTGGGTCTCACCATAATCAACTGGTTTCAGCAATGGAGCGATGCTTGGACCAAGGTCTGAAATGCTGGTCAAAAGGCCCAAAATTAATCAGCCATAGTTGCGTTTACCGTCATTTCCTGACTAGTAACTGCACCGTATATATTAACCGCAGGTCAGTATTTTATGTAATTTTTGAAATAAATGTGTTTATTAACATACACACCCGTGTATTAACCTCAGTTTAGTAAAATGTTACAACATCGGGTTGGAGGCATTTTAATGTTTAAAAAAGTTTATCGGACACCAACCACAATATACCGGTATGCGCTAGCTAGGCTACTATTGTTTGCTACTGTGTTATTAACAAGCCAAGTCACCAACAAACAGCATGGTTAAAAAAATGCATTATAAATATATATCTGTGCTTGCAGGTGATACGTGAACATACAACAATATACATACATTACTGTATGTATATTTTGTGCAGCTTCCTACTCAATCTATACTACTGCCTACTGCTACTATAGGGATTTACCTGGATTTAAGTCAAAAAAAGCCAAATGATGTTCCTTTTCTGTTCAGAATTTATTAAGTTCAGTTCAGTTTGCGACCGCCTCATTAGCGAGTAAGCTACCGGCAGGTAAAAAGCAACGGTGTGGTGTGGAAGTAGGCTGCATAATCTCAACAGATCGCCATTAAGATTAAAGCTAATTGTGTGTTTGGCGTGTGTTTAGTGTGTTCAAAGATGTTATATTCTCTCTGATCCGTTTCTCCGTTCGTCTCTCAAATTGACCGGGCTGCTTCCTTCCAGGTGCCACTTTCTATCCGGCAATCACTTTTTGTCATGACACCGTCAATATGTAATATTGCATGCATTATCAGATCACGAGCATATTCCAGAACCAGCGACACATAACCTTATTCCTGCACAAGTTTCGTACAGAATTTTGAAACGCGGCTCCAGAATGTGTGTGGATCCAAGACGCGATGTGGACTAATCGGCGACCACGCGTGGGCCTGGAGAAACCTATGGATGCAACACGCTGGTGGGCTTCAGGCCAGCGCTCAACGTGCACCGCGCGGTAACTACTCAGCAGCATGCTAAAGGAAATTAAGTATAACCGCGTGGGCAGCTTTCATTGGATTTTATTTAATGTTGTAGGCTACATGTTACCGCACAGACTGTAGCCTATAAGCCGGCAAGACTGTACATCAGGGGTGCCAAATTCTGGTCCTGGAGAGCTACTGCCCTGCATGTTTTAGATGTCTCCTTGCTCCAACACACCTGACTCAAATGAATAGGTCGTTATCAGGCTTCTGCAGAGACTAATAATTCATTAATTAATTCAAGTGCAGCGTAAATAGGAGGACGCGTGTTTTACAGATAAGCCTATTTGTCGGGACCCGAACACTTGTGACAATCCCAGGAACATAAATTAACGAGCAGCATCTACTGAGAAAAGCTGCTGATATTACCATAGAACTATTGTTATTACTGTAACCACCATTAGTATCAACCGCAATGTAAATCAAAACTACACTTCACGTCAATTGCTTGTAACAAGGCAGCTCAGGTGGTGTCACATAAGCATTTATCAGAGCAGAACAGACCACTTAAAGAATTTATTATATAGCAATGTGGGCTTTCTAACACCTAATGTTAATATGTTTGCCCATCGTAGGTCTTTACACAGTTTTCCAGATAACTCCTTCTTCCTTCCAAGTTTGAAGCAAATAGATAACTTTAGAAGCGCTACAGAAGCTAGCAGCGATGTCAAGTAAACTCTTTCAATGAGACATTCCTACGGAAATTCAATTTCTGGAATAATGGTTAATATCACAGTAGACAAAAATGTCAACAATTAGTAGGTGGAGTAGATAAAAGGGAATTCCAAATGCATACGTTAATGATAAACATAGCTGCCTAATACTATACGATAAAACAATCATATTTTTCTTAAAGCTAATAATTATGACTACATGTATCTAATAATTTAATGTTTTAGCCCATTGCTAGCAACACTTAAGTATCATGCTTTTTCAAATAGTAAATTTTTACAAAAGCTGCTGAATACTACCCATAGAACTATATAATAACTATAGATAGCAAGATAGCAAGCCATTAGGTTTACTGATAGGTATCAGTTAAGATAACACCTAAACCCAGATGTGACATTCACATATGTATTCCTTATTTCTATGGTGTATTCACGTAACTCCGCTCGTCTAGTCAAAAGCAAAACCAAGTCAAAAAATGATTGTTAATTAATCATAATCGAGGTGCAATGTTCAATAATCGTGATTAAGATTTGAGGTAAAATCGTGCAGCCCTAAGCCATAGGGTAAATCTCTCAACCCAAATAGCCTCACTCTCCCGACGTGCCTACAATTAGGTGCGAGATAGTTTTAGCCTTTTTGCTAGCGGGACATGTTACATTACCGAGCCATAATGTGTGCATGTTTAACATCAACAATTATCAGCAATTGTGACAGTGCATGTAAACACAAGACCCGATTAGATGACATACCATGTAAACAGGTAACCGGAAAGATTCCATTCGGAAAGAAAAGAAAAGTGGCCATGTAAACCTATACTGCCTTTTCATTTTCATTAAGATATGTTCTATTCAAAACAAGCAAACTACAGCTAGCTGTAATTCGCTGCTGTTTGAGTTCTTACTTTTTTTAGAATGAAGAGGATTAGCGACAGGATTTCATGTCAAGTGACTCAGTGTGTTTAGTCTGGCCATTTCTTTAATTGCTACAATTAGGTGCAAGATAAGACATTGTGAACAACGTGAACCTATGGTGACATTATGATGTGAATGTCACATCTGGGTTTAGGTGTTATCTTAACTGATACCTATCAGTAAACCTAATGTCTTGCTATCTTGCTGGTGGCCACTCGGTGTTCTCTACAATACGTGTCGTGATAGAATGCTTTGACAGTGGGAGAGATAGACGATAGAGCTGCTGCTGAGCAAGAATGAACTCATTTCAGTTTAACTTGCTAACAGGTGCTTCACAATTTGGCATATTTCGTGTCACGACTTCCCTTTTCCAGTTCGTGTCAGATCTCATTATGGCACCCTGGAATTTTGATTCACTTTAATTCTCCAATCGCTTAAAACACGACCCCACGATTTAAACTGATCAAGAATAACAGTGAAAAGACTTCATGTAATTGTAGCTAGATAAAGCAGGCTGCCGTTGCATTGGTTATGGCCTGTATCTCTATACCCAGAATCCCCTGCAGCTTGCTGTATAAATAGTAACGTTCGAGGCATACTGAAATGAGTCCAGCATTGCCTGTTCTTCTGCCTGGAAAGCTTCATCCATTATGTAGACCACGGGATGTATGATGGGTCTCATCAGCTCACACACGCATGCACGCACGCGCGCATGCACGTACACACACACACATAGTGCATATTTATTCACATATAGTCCTACACGAACAGTCAACACGAGAACAAGAGAAACGCCTGCACAGCAAACACCTCCACATCACACACACACACGCGCATGCATGTGTATTGGCCACATGTCAACTACTGTATATTGTAAGCTGGGACAGGTTTAGCTGTCTGTCAGAAACTTGCAGTAGAGTATGATGACTACCTGTATGAAGATTCAGCACATCACAGCCATATAGCAGCACTGTCTACTTGAGTCTTCTCCCTTGAAATACCACTTTGACAGATGCACTGTTCTATAGTTATTCTAGAGAGTTCAGGCAGAATTTATTTGCGCACATAAAATGCTACTAGAGAATGTCAAATGTTTAACTATGCCATTGGTATGCTGGAATAATGGTTTACAATATACTCATTTGGCTAGAGCATTACAGACATACAGTCCTATGTACTGTATAATGCAAGCTTTCGGCTTTCTTCTACAATAATTAACATATCAGCATAATGTGTTTTTAATTAACTTACAACGTGACAACCTTAAGTACCGTAATGTATAAATAAATCAGTGTTCTGTAACAATAGCCTTCTTACCATGTTTCCTGCCAGCCAAATTCATGTAGTGAAGTCCATCGAGAACAGAACAGTTAGAAGTGAAACACAATGTACATGGTAATTTATGGTCAATGGTGTTTGTCATGGGGTTTCACAGTTTTTGGACAGAACAGCTTGACCAATCTCAGTGTTAATTATTATAGGGCTGGTGGCTATGAGGTGTCTACATAGTGCCTGATAAAAATGGAATTTCAATTCAGATCAGAGGTGCTTTTCCTGCCTTGGAACTATTTCCCAGAGGCTCTCTGTTATCAGTTATTCCATTATTGAGTGTTGTGGTAATATTATGTATCTTTAATGCTGACCCTGTATCGTTTTCATTCGGGCTGAAGTCCACACACATTCCCGGCCTGCATTATTTAGAGCCGCCAGTCTAAAACACAGTGTGCTGTTGTCCACTTAGCTGCTCCACCGGAGCAGTGTGGCCAGGGATGAGAGACCCTCAGCGTCCCTTGATACCGCTGGTCTACATCAAAGTCACGGCATTTGATAGGCAGCCCAGGGAAGAGCAGGTTCAGAGTGGTGCAGGTGCTCAAGAGAAGCTCTGTCGCCTTGTCTGTGTAAGCCATTAAGGAACGTGTGTTCTAAATCCTGCTCTGAAACGCAGGGACTCATGTAATTCCCCGAAGCATTATGGGCCCTGTGATGGTATAGTACTACACACGGTTTAAGTGCTTGTTGACAGCTATTATCTCAGACAGGGCAAGGATAATTGGGTTCTGTTAAAGTGCTCTATTTTAGTGTATAGGACTGCGAGCACAAGGACCCTTTTTCCAGTAAGAAGCTGCCTATCTCTTTCTGCTAACCCTGCCTTGCCAGGGGCTAATATGAGCCACCCCTATGCTATACAATGCTAAACAAGGTTTTAGCACTGCATAAAAAGTTATTATTTGTTTTCTTCAATGCTGAATTAGCATTTACTACATTATGTACAAAACAACTAGAAGATAATTCTTATTTTATTTTCCCCTTATGTCATTATACATTATGCAGTGCTCTCTCTCACTCAATGTATCTGTTATTGGCTCTTTATACTAAACTATTGCCTTTCTCTGTCACTTTCTCACTTTGCCAGCCAGGGTTGATCTCAGGCTGTCTCTGTCTCTCTTGCGTCTCCTCTCTTTCAATCACCCCCTGTTGGATGCAGGAACATATTACCATTCATGAGCAGAACACATTTTGATCCCAGTTGTCTGCTTTTGCGATTTGCAAGCGCTCGAATAGAGGTTATATTTCACCAGTTATTGTTATTACACAGAATGAATACTCAAGGCTGCAATAGCTTCACATTTGTTCAGAAGTAGCAAACATCCATTTTACAAATGCCAATTTACAAAAAAATAAATAAATCCAATCCACACACCTGGAGCAGTATTAGTCTTTTAGTGCTATGGCTGCAAGTTGAATATTAAGCACTTTAAGTTTGCATCTTCTTATGACGATTATCTGGAAATTCAACCAAAGCATATACTGTACAAAGTGCAGTTTAAGCTGTTCAGAAAATTAAATTTTAAGTAGTCTGCAAGTACTGTCAATACTGTAGCCCTAATACAGATGCATTTGTATATTTTACATTAGTGTAGGTTCATATTGTAATGTAACTGATAGCTTTTGGATGTGAGAGAATACAAACAATTGTAGCATATACATGTACACTCTACTTAGTATATACAGTATTATAACTTAATGTCAAAAGATAATTAGTTGAATTTGGCAATGTTAGCAACACTACTGTGTGTGGAATAAAGCTTATTACATTAGATCGTAGCTATTTTCAAGCGAAAAATGACCCTGCTGACTGTAGATCTTTTTTTTTCTTCTTTTTTTTATCTCTGAGCTACAGTATAACCATTTTACTGTTGTGCGTGAAATATGTATTTGTGTGGTGGCCATGATTGATGTGACCCGGCTGACTGCTAGCTCAGCTCAAACATACTGTGTTTTGCTGTCACACTTGGCAAGGGCTGCGTTTGACCCCACAAATAACTTTTTGTTGATTTCGTTAGGAGTTTAGGAGCAAAAGTCCTATGGTTTTAAAATGAGTTGCCTCTTTGGAACAGTATTGTTACTTTCACAGTATGTGTACATTAACACCTTTATGGATGATTAAGATACATGTGTAGAAACATCATAAGACAATGATGATGAAAAAAAAAAAACACCATTTGTATTTTCAAATTGTGTGTGTGTGTGTGTATATATGTCCAGAATAATATGACACCGGAGATATTCCTCAACCAGCATTGGTCAACACATTACACATGTCTATAGGTGTCAGTTAAGTTTTGGTGGATTTCACGGCTTGCGTTGTCAGAACTAGTCTGCCCAGACTTTTCTTCTAGTCACATGGAGATATATGCTGGAGATATTCTTCTCTCTCTCTCCCTCTCTCTCTCTCTCTCTCTCTCTCTCTCTCTCTCTCCAGCCTAGTCAGCTGTTTGTCTGTAGCCAGATTCATGGCTGTCTTGGTCCTTGGGGCTGCTGGTGCTTGCTGGGTCAGTGAGCACACAGAGAGAGAAGAGGAACAGAGGAACAGTGACAGAGGGAAAAAGTGAATAATAGAGAAATAGATGTGGCGAGACGTTGGCGCGGGGGCGGGGTGAAGGGCTGGGTGGGTGGGTGGCCACATGGGTTGGTGCCAGGGTGGGGAAAAGATACAGTATACTGTAGATTGAGGGTATAGGTTACATGGGGTGAGACAAGAGAGGGGAGTGAGTTATAGGGCCGCAGAAGAAGGAGAGAGAATGATTGACAGCATGAGCTGTGCTGACACGTCTAAGAACAAGTAGCTAAAGGTACAGTATATTGACAGTTGAGTCCCACAGAACATGCGTCAAGCTTAGCAGCCCAGCATCTTTGCTCTCTACTGCCACTGGCTGGACTAATAGCGCACAACAGGCTCCATGACGGTCTCGTATACTCCTGGTGCCCGAGCCTAAGAATATCTCTCATTCTCTCTCTCTCTCTCTCTCTCTCTCTCGCGCTCTCTGATGTAACTACAATTTCCAATTTGGCAATTTAGCAGCAACATTTATCCGGAGCGGCGGCACTTACATTACTTTCTGCTGGGAACACCGTGGACGACTGTAGCGCTTCCTCTATCACGACAGAACGCAACACTGCTTGTGTGCTGTGGATGCGTATGGTTTTAGAGTGTGGGTGTGGAGCCATTAAAGTACCAGAACAGAGGCCAACAGCTGGCTTACCTCTGTCATTCATTGTCATGCTTGATATAGGCCTACCATCGCCAGCTCAGAATCTGTCTGCGTTATGTCTCCCCCTCTCTGTAAGTCACACTGTTGATTCTGCTACTGTTTTCTAACGCTGCTACAGTGGCTAGTTGACTGGTGCTGATTTCATTTCCCCTCTGTCAAACAAACATAAGACCATCCTAAACAAAGCGGTAATGGCAACAAACTGTATACAGAAGGAAGATGATGCTGATATGCAGGATATATTTTGTATCTAACTTCAATATGTTAACCTTTTCTTTAATGTTATTTTTCTACTTTCATTTACTTGTTAAAAGGCTAATGTTTGTGTGTGTGTAGTCATGGAAACAAGTGTCCCTCAACACACTCAGCATGACAAGGGTGTATTGGGGGTGTGAGTGGCCTTTTCATGTTGTCCTATTTGTCCGGAGCGTCACACTGCATCACTGCTGGAACATCTGTTTTGCCTCTACAAACACGGCAATTTGTTTTATATTTGAAGAATACCTTGGCCTTTAACAGGCTTTTTTCCCTCTTATCTATCGCTGCATTTCTCTCTCTGTGTTCCCCTTCCTTTCCTCTGGCTGTTGCACAAGAAAATACAAAACAACAATGAGCTATGAGCTCACCATGACCCAGCTCGGCTCAGATTTGCAATTTTGGGGAAGGGCTCCCTGGGTGTTGCGTTATTTTCTATCAGGGCAGATCAGGTTTCTCCGAGCCGAGCGTGACAAACAATTGCAAACTTTCATTACGGTGCTTTATGCTTGCATGCACCTCCCAAACGCAGAACAAGTCAAGATGCTTGTTGTGTGAGTGCTTCAAGGACTGTATGCTTCTAAGGCGTTAGACACCATCCTGGTACGGACAGCTCACGCTTGTATAACTGTGTTGTTGACATACAGTAGACATGAAAAGTGATCAGCCTAATCAGCTCTCTTAGCCCTCAAGATGTACACATTGCAGCTACTTCGACAGTAATGTCATCATGAACGTAGCGAAGGCTGACATTTGCAGCTTTTTGTTCTCGTTTTTTTTATCTTGTTCTCGTTTTACGAGCACAACACCACCTAATAAAGCTATGAAAGTGAATTTCATGACGATACTATAATTTTTCTCTGGGGTATATTTCATACTGTATTGATATGAATCAGTGACTGGTTTCAGTTTGTAATGTGGGAACAGACCAGAGTGCTTTGACAATGCGTTCTACCAGTAAAGGCGGTGATCAGTTTTATCAGCGCATTACAAGTGTGGCAGGAGATGGCAGATAAAAAACACCTGTCGGGTCCGTGAATAATGGCTTATTACGGCTTCAAAGGAAGCTTCAGTCAGCCGAACAAAAGTTCAATGCCGGTTTAAACTGAAGAGGAAACAAATGGAAAAGCCAGCCTATTAAAACACTCGACACCTGCGTGATTGAGCCCCGCCCACTCAAAAGGATCTGTGCTGACACAAGTGTGACTGCGGCACCTACAAAATGTCCTCTATTTGGAGGGTGCTGACTGTCATCGGGACAGGCTGGGACTTATCACAGAGGATTAGCGCTTATTAAAGCTGAGTGGACCATAATGCACCACAGGTGGCTGGCAGAACAACCTGGCGGAGCTCGGATCACTAGTTGGAGTGGATAGAAGGCCAATTAGAAGACCACATTCCCACCAGAACCAATGTTTCTCCCTGGGTGGCGTTGTGATGTTTTGCCCATGCGGGGAGGGGGAGGGGGGGGTAGGCAATACAGCTTCACTGTGGTTGACAGTTAAACTGCCACTGTGAGACTCTATACTAATTGTATAGTGGAAATCCATTAACGTGTAACTTCACCCCAGCTCAGCCCCATCGCACGACATTGAACATTTTTTAAACGTTTTCAAGGATCTGTGTGGGGGGGGGGGCTGGGAGGGGGTCCCATTAACATTATCGTTAACATTTAAATTTGATTACACACGAGTAGACAGAATGTACATTTGGAAACCAACCAGGTCTACAGATATGTAGTGTATAGCCATTTTCAGACCATAAAATCCTGATTCTTCTAAAAAATAGGGCTATTATTAACACCAGCATTGATGTCTCATTACAGTTCAGTCCTATTACTCAGTTTACAGCTCAGAAAAAGACATATTAGGGCGCAGTTACTCTTTAATCGTGAAGTGTCGGTATTAAACTAGGTATTCTCTGTATTTTACACTAGTGTGCGGTGCAGTAGTGTATTGAAGATACACTGGAAGATGGATACTGAATAAATAACTAATTTCTATTCCCACTCACTTGATCATTCATTCACTCACCCTCCGCACGCTACAGAGGCAGACACACAGGTTGTGAATTTGCCTGTGAGGATTAATGTGCAGGCCAGCCAAAACATGGCACACACACACGCACACACGCACACGCATGCTCACACACGACACAACTGCTCTGAACTCCCAGCAAACAAAAGCAGACAGTATCAGAGTTTGGTCTATTTCACAGTCCAGCAGAGAACAGGGCTTAGGGGAACCGACCCAAATTCACCTCTTAAACTCCCCTGACATTCTCCATTTGAAGCAAACTAGAAATATCCTCTACCTCGGGGGGAGGGTATCGCCGATAAGTGAGAGGTTAGCACATGGGAAAATGGTTTACACAACCTCAAACAAACCTACGGCTGAGTCGGAGCTCAACCCTGCTGTAATGAATTAACAAACGGCCCCACCAAATGAATGAGATGGGTCGCTGTGACATGAAATTCATGGTGAGGGAACAAGTGGTTATTCATCACACATGACCTTGTCTCCTCTGCGGATTTATCTTTGCATTAACGGGAACATGTTGTGACACAGTACCTGCTATACATTCTATTAGCATACATGGCATGTGTTTTTCAAATGGAACAAACGTGTGAGCAATGGATGGTTACCTGCCAAAGTGGCTCCTTAAGTGGAGTAACTTGGATGCCAGAAAACACATTTAGCCACATTTGGCTGGTGGCTACAGGTAATGTCCTCCATTTTTTGTAACACAAGAAGGGGATATCTGGAGATAATTTTCCACCATGAATACAAATGCCTGTACTTGATCGCCATCGCCATCGCCAGCTGGTGTTGTCTTATAGGGCTGAAAACATAGAAGGAGCTGCCATAATGGAGATGCTACACCGAGGCCACCGGGAGACACCTTAGTCTATTAAGCTGTTTATGGCAGGGTGGAGGTGGCACTGATACATGAGGCGTGCACGCACATGTGCACGCAGAGCAACAGCAATTCAACCGGCGTATACGTTGTTAGGCTAAGAGAGAGGTTAACTCTCCCTGTGTCCGTCCATGCGCTCGGCTGTTGAGAGCCTACGGCCGACGTGATTGGCTGCAGGACCACACCCATGCAGGGACTTCTCAAAGACATTGGCAGCGTGTCACACAAGGATATCAATGGCAGAGGGGCTGAGCGGTGTGTGTGTGTGTGGGGGGGGTGATGACGAGATCAGCAGGATAAGGAGGGTAGAGGAGGAGGAGAGACGATACAAGTGGATGACAGAGGGGAGCGCTTCAGGCAGAGGAAGAATGAGGGACAGTGGAGAGGGAGGGGGTCAATAATGGAGGGGGGGGTGTAAAGCCACTCCTCCATGCATCTGTGCCTACTGCATTTACACAAAGCGACTTAGAATCAAATGAGCACAAGAGTGCTTACATGAAAGCTCATGCAGGCACTACAAGCCATGGCATTATGGCTGAGAGTCACTAGACTATACCCTCCCTTCCTCCAAAGGGAAGCAAAGAGGTAAGAATGCAGTTCAGTGGGGGACAGAGGACTTAGGTAACCTGAAATGAAGGGCCGGCCATTGTCCCGGTGTGATCTCTTTTAGGATCAATGCTATTGGCTGCTGTCAGGTTGTGATACAGTGCTGTTGCACCTGCCAATGGAACACTCCTATCTGCCAATATGACTTTGCTCTCCACCTTTAGAAAGCTTTGAATTAGATAAGGATTCATGTCGTCTGACTCTGCAAGCTGACGCCATTTCTGTTGATTGCTAATTGGAGATTATACAGTGGAAAACATTAAGAGACCACTGCACATTGTTAAAAATTGTATAGTATAAATATACTGTAAATGTAAAACAAATAACATAAAAGAATTATAGAAATGTAGATCTAACAATTCATATATTACAGATTAACAAATAAAATTATATGAATAGTGAAAATCTGAGAAAATGCTGCAGTTGTCAGAACACGACACAAACATAGAGTGTAACATGCTATGCGTTTCTTATTCACATACTTCAAAACGATAACAGGCTTGGCAAACGTACACGTGGTACGTCGTAAACTATGACCAATACCTCACAACCATAAGGGAAGATGGGATTAAGTACTGACTGACAGGTGTTTAGTATTCTGGTGATTGGGTCAGGGGACGCAGGAGGCCTGATCTCTGGCGACGAGAAAGCCCTGGGTGCGGCGCGCGATGTCGCGCCCTTGAGCATGCACGGGGAACAGACATCACAGCAGTGGTCTTTTTCCCGCGGCTATATATTGTGGTTATTGTTATTATTTGACTAAATGTCATTTAATGCGATGTGTCGTCTGAGACACTCCAGTTTATCCAATGTAGGGCACTACGGAAAAACATCTGAGATAATGTTTCAAACCCCACACATTGAAGGCATGTACCCCCTCCATAATTACAGTGACTAATAATACCACATTTCCAGTGAAAGCTTTCAGGTATAACCTATGTTTTTATCACGTACCAGTCACACAGAGACAGTGGATGATAAACTGTAGAACAAAGCGGCAGGTGCCATGTCTCTGGGGAAATGTTTCCCTCTTAAGTAAGGTTGATTGTGGTAATCTTCAGCACTCGTAGGGGCCAATCACCACATCGCATGCCTGAGTGTGGGCCAATGGAGAGGGACTTGACATCAGCTGTGGCTGCATGCCATTGACAGACATGTCACCCTTTACCGAGATTTACATGGGAGGGACGGTGGTGGGGGAACAAATGAAATAGGCACCTGTAGTTTGCATGCAAATAAGCCTGTGTGTGTGTGTGTGTGTGAGAGAGAGAGAAAGAGAGAGTTCACGTTTGCCAATTCGTCACCCATTGTGGTTAATTGAAGCACACATCTCATTATCGGTTGCCTTCAGACATCAGATATTTTTCACGGTTTTATCTGTTTATGATTGTAAATGATGCCGGTGGAGCACATGGAATGCTACATGGCCCGTGTGTGTGTGTGTGTGTGTGTGTGTGTGTGTGTGTGTGTGTGGTGGTGGGGGGGTAGTCCTCTCTTAATAGTCCTTAATTAAAGTAAACCATGCACCTCTCACACTGCCAGTGCTGGCTGCTTTGACGTGGCTGTCAGCTAGCTTGAATAGGGTTTTACTGTGTGGATTCATTGTCGGGAGCAATCCTGCTAATGTATACAGAGTTAAGTGATTGTATAGTGTTGATGGGGGGGGGGGGGGATTATTGTATGGCGATGTTAGTAGTGCGAAATATGAATAGAAATATCCACCCCGTTACCCTTGCTTGCTCACACTTGAGCCTGGGTCTGTGACAGCTGCATTGCTGCAGAGCGATATGTCACGTACAGGCAAACACACGGACAGCTACAAGCACACATCTTTATCTAACTATAGTAAGTGATTGTAAGCTAATGTATGGTTTGTCAATTTCACCAAATAGTGGCTCTGAAAATTCCCTATGCCGTTGAAGGGAGAGGTGTTAGTGTTTTGATCTAGTTCAAATAACAGAAAAACAGAATTACTTACCAGAGCCTTTATCCTTTATTCCTCCTTACTGTCTACATTCATATCCTATATGTATATCTGTCTCTGCCTCCCTCTCAGATTATCTTTCTCTCTCTCTTTCTCTGCTGAGATGTCTGTTGCAGGCTTCCCACTATAGCTTCACCCACCTCTTAATACAGCCAATGTAATGATCTTGTGTCTTCTCGCGCTACAATGATGCATGGCAACCATCGCACTGTGCAGTGAGACACCAGGCTTAAGGGCTCTGCACCGCTTACAGAGGTCTATCACATATCGTGCTCTAATGAGAGAGAGAGAGACAGAGAGAGAGTATAATGTGTTCACGCCACGGCAAACCAGATATCATGTTAGTAGACGAGCAATTAGTTGAGGCCGCCATACGGCACGCCTACCAAAGTTTTCAACTTTTTGCCATCTTTGACGGAATTAACAACCAGATGTTGCGTTAGCTCTCTCACAGATGGAGAAAAACATGGTGACTATAATAATAAGCTGTACTTTTGGTACAGCTAAATAAAATAAGTACAAACATTAGCCATGAAAGAGTATATATAATATATTTTATTAAATAATTCATCATCATTCATATCTTCATTCGTGTTTACTTTTTTTGTTATCGTGGCATGCTGTCCAGAAAGTGTTCTCAGTCAACCGGTTTACCGTCTGTTGTGTTCCATGTGAATGCAGCATGTTGCTGAGGGTGCTGCTGGAGTGAGAGGCTGTTGAAATAAGTATGACCATGGACAAGGTAAACAGGCATGAACATTTAATCACAGCATACTGTACAAGCCACAGTTGTACTGATAATATTTACTTTATGCTGCTGTGTAGCAGCGCCCGATCTAAATAATACTTGATAATGTGGAAGTTAAAG
The DNA here is from genome assembly GCA_025399935.1 of Amblyopsis rosae. Taxonomy (NCBI): domain Eukaryota; kingdom Metazoa; phylum Chordata; class Actinopteri; order Percopsiformes; family Amblyopsidae; genus Amblyopsis; species Amblyopsis rosae. The sequence continues at coordinate 4,358 of JAODTR010012460.1, read as the reverse complement.
CATTTTGACACATTCACTTGACAATACGGGGTAATTGCTGAAAACTAGTCATTAGGCAGTGTAATTGAAATTATGAATATGGATATTTCTTTTCCTTTTTAGACCTTGCAAAACATTTTGGAGGATGTAATTATCTATGCTTGTTAGCAATATTTACTATCATTTATTTAATATGATGCTTCAGCCTGTCTATTCATATAAACATTTTTCAGTTTATAGTTCTAATGTTTTGCTTTTTAGTCTGCGGTTCAGTGGCAGGTGGTGTTGTTACCATTAAACAAAATAAAGAGTAGAAATGCCCCCACTGGCCCACAAACTCTATTGTGTATTCGGAGACCGTTTACCACTTACTTCCTGTAGGTATTGCCACAATGACCTAAACTGTAAAGTGGCACAATATACAGTATAGACAATTGTTTCTGTAATGCTATGTAATCTATAGTTTCCCCTGCCTCGCTCTCGCCCTGCGATTGAATCAAACACACATGCACGTACGCGCACACGCGCTATAGGTTCCCTGTTGTAGGGTGGAAGTCAGCCTGCTGTTCCGGCAGCAGACATAATTAGTCTGAGTGTTTCCGCAGTGACGGCACCATGCCCTCATCTCCTGTACTGCCCTTCTCCCCCGCGCCTCCCACACATCAATATTCATAACACACAGTGTACAACCTATGCACTTACACATTCACAAAAAGGCCTCTGCGCACCAACATGCACCCCTACAGTATCTCTCCCTCTCTCTCTCTCCTTCTCTCTCTCTCTGTCTCTCTCTCTCTCTCTCTCACACCACGTCCTATTTTTCCTGGGTGGGAGTGAGGACTGCCATCTGGGCTTCAGTGTGTGTGTGCGTCTTTATTGACCATTCAATCTCACAGTCAGAAGTAGACTATCATCTGTCCTTGGCAATGTCAGTTCAAGTCTCTACACTCCATTAAAGCACCTTCCAGTGTACTGACACACAAATTAGCTTAGAGGGAACGCTGTTGTTTAACTTTACTTGGCACTCAAACTTTTTTCCTTTCTACATAGAGTAAGTGAATAGTTTAACTTGAAACGCTTGCCTTTATTTATTTGATTTAACAAGGAAGGTCTCGTTCTTCTGTCATTAACAGACAACTGATGGATTCTAACCTTTGAGTAAACTACTGAATGGTCGTCATGGGAGGACAGAGCAAAGGAAAGAAATATATAGTACAAAGTAGATAGCCTCCAGTAATGTGTTCTTATAATACATCCATAGTGTAGACATACACAAAGTAGCATGCTGGTACATGCGGGAAAATGTTTGTGTTGCTTGGCGACAGTCCAGCCCTAGTCCTAGTTGCAGAGCGGTTTGTGTTGGCGAAGCCAAACAAACTATTAAATAAACAAACCAATCATATTTAGTTGTTGCTTATTACTGTTAGCTAATAAATGGCGCTTGTAGAACTTTTGTATGGAAGCATTATCACAATCAACGCTGTGCTGTGATATTGAATACTGTATCAGCAGATGATTATAAGTCCTGATATTGGTTTTATGGAGTCTATCTGGCCATTCTAACTCTTAGAGATGATAATCATTATGAAGAGATGGTTTATGCCTTCTCATCACATGTACTAATAATTCTGCCATCTAAACTCTCAAGGCAGTCATAAGAGCCGGGATAATATGTGATAAACACATGGGAAAATCCTGTCCAATTCATATCTGTCAAGGCAACTATGGCCGCTCAAGTACCATGGCATGTGTGTAGGCCCTAAAACAATCTGCATATTCCATTATGGAGATGGAGTTATAGGGTTCAACAACCCATCTGAATTAGCAATTACCATTTTGACTGCATTGTGTTAATTGGACATTGGTGGATCTTGTAGATTAAAAAAGTGACCTAGACACCGGGATTGCAATCTCTTCATATCCATTATGCAATATTAAGCCTGGACCCTATGACTTTAATATGTCAAACTAATTTAGAGATTGAGAGAGCATTTCACATTCAATACGGAAGAACAAAATATTTTACTAAATTGACCAAGAGTGCACGCCCCTTGTTTTACAAATTATGATTTCATAGTTCCAGAGCCAGTACCTCAGGAGACGTGAGTACATCATCTTGGTAATATAGCAATGTACTGACCTGGTGGTGTTCACCTTCATAGCGTCTGGTGCTAATACCGGTGTATTAATAAATTACCTATAAGGCGCTGATCATGAGGGCATCAGTGCATGTGTCTGTGAAGAAGAGCAAGCAAAGGGAAAGGCACAGGAAAGGCTAACCGTGACCCTCGACACTGGGTCTTCAGTGTCCCCACAACACGTCTCTGTGAGATCTGGACCACTATATAGCAATCAGAGCCGGTGCGCAAAAGCTTAACGATTGCATAGACTGTTATTGTAAAGCTAACCTCACATCATGCACGCAAAATGCATAACACGGTACAGCCTGGTCTACATATTTGACTGACTTGTACTACTAACAATGTATTAGTTGATCAAATTAGTTGACGTCGTCCATGAAAAATGTACAGAACGTCCCACCGCTATCCCATATCAAAATATGATTGGCTCGTGCAGCTGTCACATCAAATAAATATAAATATATAATATAATAATATAAATAAGAATACATATTATTCTGCCTATCAACTATCATAAGAAAACACCCCCCCCCCCTTTGCATTCATGTAACTTAAAAAAAATATTCAAATTAAAATGAATGTATTGTTTAGTTAATACAATATTTATGTTGGGCATTCACTGAATACCTTGATGCCCCGAGGATTCCCCTGTGCTAAGTAGCAATTTGACCTTGCAAATGCATGCTACTACTGTGTCATGCATGCATCTTGCCCGGGCATACAGCAGAGATCAACAAGGAGACATTGTTTTAGCTTGAGGTACATGTGGATACATTTTCAAATAGGCCTAAAGCAATGCTTGATTAATTCCCTACCATTCACAGTGCCTGTCTTCCTCGCTCTCTGTTATAACTGCATGCACATATACACCCACATGCACGCACTCAAGCTACAATACAGCACAGTATGTCCATACTGTACAGTGCAAGTCAATGTCAACCATGGCCCTAGTTTTTTCTGGTTTCCATTTAGGGATGCGCGCGATTACAGTAATCATCACCAGAAATGCTAGGTGTAAAATTATACTTACATTATAGTGTATAATTATATGATCAAACATTGTGTAAAAGAGCCTTTTGGGACTGTTCTTCAATAAAGTATTTTTAATCCCAGTGAAATCTGTGCGCTTTGTTCCAGGAACAGTTACAATTTCATTTGGTTATTGAATAATGTGATTAACGATTTCAAATGGTTCTTATACACTGTTTTTTTTAGAACAACGTTACCTTATGTATTAAATTGTGCTAAATTCAGGCTACTTGAAAAATGCTTTGATATGACTTCAGGTTAAATTAAGTTAGACTACAGAGAAAGTTGATTAAAATGCTCATATGATAATGTGACGTATTCCCAGTGTCAACCGAATGTGCACGCACGCACACACACACAACATGAACCTAGTTCCAAATGGAATCCTTCATAGAGAGACGGGGCGGGAGGTGGAAGGGGGTATTTGGAAAACCCATCATATCACATAATGAAATGATAATGCATGGGTTTAAAGAGTTGTGTGTGGTGGTGGGGTAAGAGGGGGTTGGGGATGGAATGAGACAAGGGCCAGATGAAGGGTACCTAGAAATTATTTGAAATGGGAAAGACTTGATAAAATGACATTTTAAAGGTGGGAAGGAAAAGTACAGTAGAGATAGATAAGACTGAATAGAAGGGTGGAGAGATAAAGCAGGCAACAGGGAGAATTGGGAAGAGTGAGCGAAGAATGGAGAGATGAAGAAAAGATAATTAGAAGGGGACCAGGGTCCAACAAGTGCAGAGATGGGGAAGAAGTAAAAAGAAGGGGATGGGAAGAAAATGCTCAGTTAGTTTGGTCAGTTGCATTTAGAGGGAATCTTCAACTGTCATTGAAAACATTTTAATCATTGGTTCTTTCAGTGACTTCTTGATGATAATCTTTTTTATGCAGTCTGCTAGCCTGTGACTATCCATTTCTCATGTACACTAACCTCTTAAAAGTCACAAGGTTGTTGGTGTAATTAATCCATGCCCATAAAATCCACGCAAAATGTCCCTTTTGTAACCTCATTGCCACCTCAAAATGTGTCTGCTCTTCTGCATTTCATAATCACAAGTGGGATGAATAGGCCATCTGCTCCACCCCCAAGTCATGGCAAAGGAATATTTATACACATGTACACAGAACACAGGTTCTCAGCAGGAAACCGATGGAGTGCCTACTCCGGGTAGGGAATGAGTCCTTACCCCAAGTGAAGGAGTTCAAGT
>JAODTR010012452.1:0-22347 GCA_025399935.1 Amblyopsis rosae | reverse complement strand
CCCCCCCCCCCCCCCCCCCCCCCCCCCCCCCCCCCCCCCCCCCCCCCCCCCCCCCCCCCCCCCGTACAGCGTCTGACTGGTGGCTTGCTGTGTCAACGACAGCGTTCGCTGAATGCTCCCAGAATGCAACAGCAGCATGGCTACGTCGTACTGGGCACAGAGGAATGTCCTGTGTGGTGTGTGTGTGTGTGTGGTTAGACCGCACCCAGCTGCCTGTTAATGCAATGTTCCCCCACTCTAGCCTTCCATCTCGCTCCATGTCAGAACCAGCCTGACCTCCTCTACCAACTGACGTCCCAGACCCCCTCCACTGCACAGCCTCTAACCAGCAGCCTCCTCCTACCCACCCAAACAAGGGAACCACCCACCCACCCAACCAGGCCACCAGCCTCCTGCCCTGGCAACCAGTCTCCCAGCCACCCAGACAACCAGTCTCCCAGGCAACCAGTCACCCAGCCAGCCAGACAGAGCGTGGGTAGAGGGAGGCCCACTTGGGAGCTCTGGGGGGGCCAAATGCAACAGCGGCCGATCACACAGCAGGCAAGCTAAGGCTCTCTCTCTCTCTCTCTCTCTCATCCCCTCTCATCCCCCAGGGAAGTGAAGGACTAACAGAGGACAAGAGAAGGAGAGAAAAGAGGGGGGAGGACAGGCGAGCATAAGAAGAGCACCAGGAGAAAGGAGTGGAGGCCAGACGAGACAAAAACATGAGGAAGGAGGACAAGGATGAAGTGGTAAAAGGGCAACGGGACCATGCAGGGGGGGGGGGCAGATTCCCCTGCATGGCCATGGGAGACGGACGTTCCCAATGATGTATTGTGTTTTATCATCATGTTAGATAATCACCTTTTAGAGTTGGGCCTCACTGACCTACGATGGCTTGGGACGCCAGATAGAGCCCTTAAAGGGCCAAAGGTCCGCCAGACAGAGCCCTTAAAAGGGCCGAAGGTCCACCAGACAGAGCCCTTAAAGGGCCAAAGGTCCGCCAGACGGAGCCCTTAAAGGGCCAAAGGTTGTCTCCTCTCTACTGGCTGTCGGTTCTCTGCGTGAGCTTCTGAGGGAGCGTTGTTCAACAGTATCGACAAACTCTCTCCAGTAATCACTGAATCCACCTTTAAATGGTAAATGGACTGCATTTATATAGCGCTTTTCTAACCTTCCGGCCACTAAAAGCACTTTACAGAATTGCCACCCATTCAGGAGCAGGTTAAGGGGGTGTTGTTTGTTTCCATGTGAAATGTAGGTTGTAAAGCCCTTTGAGACTGCAATGTGATTAAGGGCTATATAAATAAAATTGACTTGACTTGACTTGGCTTTAGTGAGCGGCGTGAATCAGCACAGCAGTATTGTCCAGGCACACGTCTCCATCACCCACCTTTAATTAGTATCTTAATAAGGTGGTTGTTGTTATAATCACTGACCGACACCTTTATTTCGTAGCTTAATAAGGTGGTCGTTGTTTAAATCACTGACAACACCTTTAATTAGTAGCGTAATAAGCTGGTTGTTGTTTTAGTCACTGACCCCACCTTTAAATAGTAGCTTAATATGGTGGTTGTTGTTTTAATCACTGACCCCACCTTTAATTGATAGCTTAATAAGGTGGTTGTTGTTTTAATCACTGACCACACCTTTAATTAATAGCTTACGGTGGTGGTTTCAAAAGAGCCAACTAGTGCGGAAACAATGTTATCGTGGTGACTTAGTCTGGACCGGTTGGAGGAAACAGAACTCACAGGGGGATCTAGACAAGATGCTCCAGCCCTGGGCAGACACAAGGATAGACAGGGCATCACGAGAACGCTTGCTAACTTGGACCTCAAATAAAAACAACATCCCTCCGCAGCGCTGCACCACACATTGAAACACATTGTGAAGCAAAGTGTAGTGCTACGGTTATTAGTGTGGGCGGTGTTCGCCACTTTGTTTGCGTTCCTATGTACAAAGCCAGGGCTGTGTAGAAGTACCGGATTATTTTTTCAATACGCACAGAGAACGCCTTCACGCGGCATGGTCCAATGAAACCAATTGTATCAGTGTGGCAGAAAAGTTCCACACTACCATGACATAATTAGACGGATCAACCAATTGCCAATCAAGGCAAAAACTGGAAAAAAAAACAAAAAAAGATCTACCAATCAAAGTCGATCGGTGCACCCCCTATCTTAAAAACAAGGTAGAAGATCGGTAGTTCTGGCAGGTCACAGACGGCCGTGCGCCACAGATGCACAGCTCAGCTGGCTCAGCCTAACCTGTTCATTGGCACTTAGCAGGCGGGAGCTTCTTTTAAAACAGTTCCCCAACATTTTCTCTCTCTTGCCGAGTTCATTGCAGACCTCCCTCCACCTCCCTCGCTCCTCCTCCATCTCTTGGGTTGTGGTGCTTGTCTTCTGTTTTCAGGTTGTGTTGCTTCTGTGTTTTTAAATTGTCGTTTGCGTCTGTGTTTTTAAGTTGCGTTGCTTGCTTCTGTGTTTTCAGGTTGTTTCGTTTGCTTCTGTGTGTTTAGGTTGTCGTTTGGTTCTGTGTTTTCAGGTTATTTGTTTGCTTCTGTCAAGCTCGTTTGCTGTATTGCAGGGTGATTCTGTTTGCAGCAGGCCTGTTAGATACTCTCATTCGTGTGATGACAGAAACTGTTGATTTGGCATTCTGCTTTATGTCCAAATAAATTGCTTATACCAGAACGAGAGTGGCTTGACTGAACTGTATTTACCTAGATGACGTGTATAGCACAAAGGCTGGGTGGTTAAGACCGCATGTTACTATTGACTGTAGCGTTGTGTCCTCCAATGTATACGTTAGCTCTGATGACTCATGACACTATTCTAGCAGGATGTTTATGACTTGTGTTTCACCTATTCAACTACTGACACACACGTCGTCGCTACAGGCTGTAAAATCAACATGAAGTTAAATGTGTGGACAAGCACACACCTGAGAGCATTAATACTCTTGAACTTGTTTTCCTACCCTATAACATGTAAACCCTAAATAGGAACACAATGAATAATGCAGCCGCAAGGTTTGGATTGCACAGGAAAAGTTTCACCGGTAGACAGCAGCTTATACTCCATCCCAATCTCAACCCGTTACTAAACACCATAGGCTACTCTAGTCTGGTTTCTACATACTGTAGGAAGCATGCATGCCATAAACAGGACAAGGAATAGTTCTATCCTATCACGTGGTAGATAAAATACCACCTGACAGCTCATAAAATGCCCATTCTACCCTTAATAAACACACCCTTTTTCAAACACAAATAGACAGACGAGCAACAGAGATCACATTAAATGGGACTTCCCAGTCCAAGCGTGGCCTCCAAGTACATTTGCATGACTAAAACCCTGGCTGGAAATGCCTGAAATGTATCACCTTTCCAGCGCAACAAACTAACTCAACAGGAGTTGGCAGAGTTAGTACAGTGTGTGTGTGTGTGTGTGTGTGACAGGGAGAGTTTGAGATTGTAAAATCATTACAACAGGAATAAAACTTTGGCCTCTGTCAATTTGTCAATTTGTCTCAGAAATTAGATTACAATCTCAGTAGTATAGTCATGTATATTATTTAACACATCTTGCATGAAACAACATATAACCCGGCCTTGAGAATATCTAGGCTAGGGCATTGTGAGATACTTTGAGAGAGTTAAAGGCATAATTTCTGTAGCCTGGTAAAACCAAACATAACATACTTTGCATATAAGTCTGAAGGTTCTTTAAACCATTTCCAAATTCCCAAACATTGTCCAGTTTATGCCGACGGCAATGCCTGTGTCAAATAGTCGGATATCACGTTTAAAAAAAATCATCATATGTTTGTTTGTACTGGCTCTACTGATATGGTGGGGGTTTGATTGACGTCCATTTCAATGGAGAGTTTCCAAACTGACGTAGGCTACAGTAGAGAGTAGAAAGAAACCAAGGAGGCGCTTGCAAAATTGAGTTAATAACCCCAGCATTAAGAATAGCAGGGAGTTGCAGGCGAATTCGGGTAGTCAGTGTGGCGAGCTCGAGCTTCAAACCCGCTCTTGTATGTATTTAACGGTCTATGCAGGCAACCGATAGAGCACCACAGCGGGGCCATTTAGCAATGCGAAAAAAAAAAAGAAGACGACATTGACCAAGCCCAGTCTGGTTAATGAGTCAGCTGGCAGTTGGGCTAATGACCTGACAAAAAAAATGACCGTCTAGCTCTGCCCACATAGTCCCATCGGTGCCTTCACAGACATTGTTATGGCGCACCAACGCAGACAGCACATTATTTCACCCTCCCCTCATCTCGTGAGTCATAATAAATGACAGTAATTTGTAGCTTTGGAGGTATTATGGGCTGTATAGGCTCCCCTGGTTGCACGGTGCTGATTATATGGTAATTTAAATACAGAAAGGGAGGGGGGAGCGGGTTAAAAAATGTAATGACAGGTTTGTTTATCACCAGGAAAGGGAAGGTATCTGCCTACATGTTGTTTACTTGTTTACGAGGGTGCTATGTGTTGAATATCTGTCTATAAAGCATAAGGGCTTCATTTGGTAGGTCCTATATAACCGGGAACCTCCGGTGCTGAGAAATGAATACAACGCGTATAAGTGCCAAAACATGCAGTTCATCGAATGGCCACTTGAGGCTGGCTGCAAAAGAGTCAATCCCCATAGACATAGACAATATTTGCATAACAGCATAACTCATAGGCAGTCACGCAAATGCTGTAATTCACAGCATCTCCAAGTGCAACAACAGCATACAACAGCACCAGAATCAATACTTCAAAAAGCTAGATGGAGATCAGGGTCAAGATAATTATCAGGGTGGTTGCAAGACTATCCTGACGCTGTACTGACAGATCTACAGCTACAGGTGTGGTTTAGGTGTAGCGACAGCGAAAGCAACTTGAAAACAACAGACAACATGGTTCATCCAATTAACTGTATTCAAGTATGTTTTGGAAAATGCCTGGTCTTTTGATGGCTAACAAGCCCTCTGTCATGTCCTGTTAGGTCAGGGCTAGCTAGCCTGACCTAACTAGTGTCAGTTTAATTTTGCCATGAGAATCAGTCTGGAAAGCATAGAAACTATTTCTAATTGTCCGAGTAGCAATTGAATTTACCAGCCAGCGTAGACCTTCCGTGGCTTAAAGGTATAGTCAGCTATTGCAAGCTAAATGTAAGCTAATACACTTTTTGTCAAATTCACCATTCCGCTATGTTACCGTTCTCTGTGTGTGTTGAAAAAAGAATCTGATACTTCTACACAGCCCTGGCTCCTTAAATAGGAACATAAACAAAGTGGCAAACACCGCTCTTATCAACAAAGCTATGTGGTGCGGCCTGTACCACGTTGTGTTCCCATTGACAGAGCAAGAGCTGTGTAGTAACACTGGAGTCTGCTCCCAGACAGTGAGGAGATAACCGCTGAATTTGACAAAAAGTGTATTAGCTTACAATCGCTGACTATATCTTTAGTAATAGTTGCAATTAGCACAGGCTACACAACTTGGAAGTTGATGCCTTGCTCATGGTCACATTATTCAGCTTGTGGTCAATAACTGTTTCTGTGACCGCTGGGAACCGTACTGGAAAAGCACTTCCGGTGTAACCATTTAATGTAGCTGATCCTTCAGGAAGTCTGTGTGGGGGCGGGTCCAGAACCCGCTTGATTGACATCTTGACTGTCCTGTGTCAGTTTCGCAGCACCTACTAGGACGGGACAACTGACATTCATCCTAATTGGCTCTTTTGTATACGAGCAGCCCAACTTCAGACAACCCAGGCAAAATCTTCTCAAAGATTTGTGTGTATACACACGTGTGTGTGTGTGTGTATGTGTGTGCGCTGCAGAGAGAGAGAGAGAGAGAGAGAGAGAGAGAGAGAGAGAGAGAGAGAGAGAGAGAGAGTGTGTGTGTGTGAGCGAGTGTTTGGGTGCTTCAGAGAGAGATTGTGTGTGCATGTGCATGTGTGTACGCAGACCCTACCTGCAAGGCACTGTTGAGGAAACAGCTGTTCTGTCCCGGTTCGTTGCTGAGGCCTTTGCTGGGTGCGATGGACGTCATGGTGCGTGGGGTAAACATTCCCTGCAGAGCCCCGGTCCCCGACGCAAAATAGTTCCTTTTCCATGACATAGCTCCAGGTCTCTCCTCCTCCTCCTCTTCTCGTCTTTCCCTTGGGATCAACACTCTTTCATCCGTCGACCTAACGGAGCTGTAAGGTCCATCTCCACTGATGGACAGAAAATATAAAATAAAAATAAAAAAAACGAAGAACGAAGACAAACTAGTTTTATACAAACTGTTTTATATTCCAGAACATGTATTTATCCGACGTTCTGAGTGTGGGGGGGAGTATTTTTCCTTTTGACGACTGTCCACAAGCTTTCACTGCAATTTTCAACGTGTTCTTCCACGAAATTCACGTTCCCCAGAAAGTTGCTGAACCTACCTGTGCTTTAACACAGGTGTGACTCCTCATCAGCAAAAACAAATAAAAAATAAAGTCAGGCACAGTTTCGCTGTCGACCAATGGGGGCTGCCAAGTCAGGAGGTCAGAGGTCAAGCATCTGTTTCGTCTGAATGGAGGACGCTTGGCTCAGCGGCTGCACTGCTGACACGGGAGCCAGGCCTGCGGAGAAAGGGAGCAAGGACAAAGTTTACGACCCCTCTTCTCCCTTAAAGCCTCCTCTTCTAGCCCCTGAAAGCCCTCCGCTCCTCTTCCTCGCCCCTTGAAACACTAATCCAGACCCCTTGCCCTTCGCTACAGTCCACAATAGCAGCTGTCTGACACATTTACAGCCTGCTCGGCTATAATCCCTTTGTCTCACAACTGTTTCCCTGGGATGCGTCCAGCATTAGCATACTGCTTATATTGCAACATTGATTTATCTGCGAGGGCATATTGCCCTTAACACTGAGTCTTCTCTGCCTCAGATTGGTCTGTCACTCACACAGCCTAATGCCAGCTTTAATGAAAAGGAGATTCTTCAGTTTGAATGCCTGAGGTGCCGGGCTCTCATATAACCCAGGCGGTGACAATTTCCTAAAGGTTACAGCGATTTAAATATCACTTAATCATCAAAAGTCAAACCACCGCGGACAGACAGAAAAGGCCGGCCAAATTCGGCGCTGAGCTGTGGCTATGAGCCGTGGTCAGGTCACAGTAACTAAGAAAACACAGAGAGAGAGGGGGGGGTGGGATTAGCGTGATCAGACGCTGATGCGTGTCTGCATGGGATTAGTCTGAGTATGGGGCCTGGCTGTGACTGTCTTGTTTACCTGTCTGATTCTCAGCCTGTCAGTCTGCCTGCATGTCTGGCAAGCTGCCTGAAGTCTGCCTACAGCAGCTAGCCATTCAGCTAACCTAACCCAAGTAACCCAACATACACTAGCGAGGAGGCACAGTGTCTTAAACTCACCAACGTGGGTTAATTGCAAAACTGCTAGGCTCATGCTAGCAGTGAATAGTGTAAATGGCTGAGCCTAAATACTGTGGTAAATACTGTGGAAAAGAGGTCATTAAGTATGTTGCTAGGAGACTATAAAAATCTGTTTAAAAAGTGAATGCTCTATTGCTGGAACTTCAAAACATTAATAACGTCTAGGTCTCAGTGCTGTGAGAATTAAAACCACGTTAAGCTGCAAACCAAAAAGAGAAAAGTATGATTTAAATTGAGAAATGCATCTATTCTGTTTCTCCCCGCCGGGCCAATGGTAGATTAATAACTTGTGATTTTTCTGATTTCACAGTAGGAAGCTATACAAGCTGGGACTGACTGCTCAAGGAGGGAACAAACCAAATCAGTTAGAGCCAACACTGTGCCCTGTGATGTGTGAAGGAGCTGAAAGAGGAGTTTAAAGGAGACAACCCCATTTGGTGACATTATTGATGGGAGAACTATATTCGTCCAGCCTAGTGGCTTACATCAGAGTTGATAGGTAGGGGGGATAAAAATACCTCAGGGAAATGAGGGAAAATATTAGGGTCCTTTGGTTTCATTAACGCCAGTGAAAAGCTAATTACAGTGAAATGCACAGTTAAATGTACTGTGTGTAATGGGCAGTTAACGATACGGACACTTTAGGCAAATGGATGAAATTCACATTAAATGATAAACATTGGAGTGAAGGGCGCACAGATTTGTACTGCACATAAACCACAGCTTCAGTTAGGAGATTGTCATCCACCATAGCTACAATAGACTTTCCCCTCCTATTCTAAATGATTGTAATGGCCAGGTAGGTGTTCAGAACAGAATATGTCCTCTGACTGGTGCCTGGACATTAGCCAGAATGTCAGGTTCCTGAACATACAGGATTCACCAGAATCTGCTGCTGCTGGCTACTAGTGGGATTGTCCCCGTTATATTACCCTATCTGCGGAAGAATACATTATTTGGCAGAATTAGGTCCTGTTACAAAACGCCAATCTATCACAGTGGCAGATTAAACCGCATATTGTTCTCCATACAATCTTCTGCTCCCTATTTTCTTTTTCTGCCTCCTATATTTTCCTCCCTAGCTCCTCAACCATCCATCCATCCATCCAGCCATCCATCCACCTCCACACTTTTCCCTCTATAGCCATGTAATCACCTCTCATACATCAGCCTGGCAGAACGCCCGAACCACTCAATCCCTCTGCAGGGTCGGCACTTGGCAGAGCGTCGGCTACTAACATCCAGTGCCCATGGACCTACGCCAGAGGGGCAGGGAGAGAGAGAGGGTCTGTGGTGGTGTGGGAGGGCTTAGTGCTGGTTAAATGTCACATCCCATCCCCTGCAAACAACCCAGGTGACAAAACACCTGTCTGTGTGCTGCCTGGCACCCTTATAAATGCGGGCCTATCTATGTCGGTAAACTCTAGGCTGGTTAGGTATTAAAAACGAAGTCTAACAGTGGCCTAATAGTCTCACTGTGGTCTCACTGTGTTTATGTAATCAGACCTAATTTCTAGCTACACGAGCTAAGGAAACCAGGAAACCAGCTAAAACAGACATTAGGTCTACAGTAGTTGTCAACCTATAGGGATGTTGGAATTAGGAGAAAAATATATATTTGTCGCATTCTTTTTTAAATGTGTTCTTTACACACACGCGTGATGTGGTCACATGATGTTACGGCTACATTCTGCTCTGTAGCCCGTTACATTTAATCTACACAACGGATGAAGCCAGAACAATTCAATTATCTTTGAGGGACAGTATGCCGATCAACCAGTAATACTGTTCCGATCAAGTTGGTATCACGAGGCTAAAGTCCCCCCAGAGGGTGCCAACCTCAAGAGTCATCATAAACCACTTTGAATCTGTGAAAATACCAGTCTTACTGGCGTCAAGGTAACAGCAGTGAACTGTACCACTTAACTAGCTGGTCTACTCAAGCTCTGCAGTAGGTTCATTGTAATTATACGAGAGAGAAATATTTTGCATTAACTTTCCTCCAAACAGATTTAAACAAGACATGTGTGTCTGGATCTGTATATTTTGTATGTATTAAATCACCCATACAGATGGTAGGATATTGTTTCTAAACGGTGTCCTTTGGCTAAAATCTAGTTTTACATAGAAATCATAGTTTTTTCAGGATTAATACAATTATTCTGTCAAGTGGCATCACCACAATAAATCAGGGACATTCATGTGTTTGTGCCTATTGATTTTAAAGTTGAAACAAAAAGGAACTTCATATTTCACATAGCAGTAGCTAGGCGCAGCAGAAGCAGATATTCAGATGAATGAGTAGGCTAGATCAGAGAGAGAGGGCTTCACTCTGCTTGATGGGAAAACACTTCTGGAGACATTTCTCTCACTTTTAAAGTTAAATGTAAAGATATTCTGGTGCAAAATAAATAAATGTAATAAGATGATGAATTATACAGAAGTTTGTCTTCGGTCAAACAAGTTCCTCTGGGGAGGATTACATCGCATGATCGCATCACTTCCACGAAAACTACGCTAGAACAATGAAGGTATGGAGTCCGTTAACAACATCCGTGGCACACAGATATGATCGCTCAAGCACTGAAGCGGACAGATTAGAACAAATTGCTACCAGTATAATTTAGGAAGGCTAGGCTACTACTTTTGAGATCACCGGGACGCTTTCTAAAACGGTAGCCTGTAGGAAACAGCCATCGGTGAGATGAAACCCCCGCTGTAGGTTATACAGCTATAGTAACAACACATGCAGTTATTTTCTAGACGAGAAAAAAAGTTTGCGGTATGCTATGCAGTTTCAGAAGAAACACGATTATCGTTTGAATCATGTAATGAACTAATTAATTAACATGTCGTAGTGATGTTCAATGAAACCCTTACCTATAGTAAAAGTTAAACAAGAAACACAAACCATGAAATGCGAACACAGATTAGGCTCGGACGAGATTATAACGACCCAAATTGTAGACTACGGCAACGCGGACACATTTTCGGCACAGTGAATGGAGGATACGGTTGACCCGTTATATCCCTTTAGTTCGGTGGTTATAGCCAGCCGACAAATCAAAGGCTGCTGACACAAGGGCAGATAGTTGGTCAAATGAAACACTCACCAGTTCCGCAACGGGAAAGGATCGGATCCCCTATTACTGTATTTCGTAAATGTAATATTTAATTCATGTATAAAACACTGCGTTTTCAAACAGACCCGATACAAGCAGCTCGCCAATGAGAGACCGGCCGTTCAAATCCCACTGGCCCGGAGATTCCTACCGGAGCCTGCGCAGAGCAGGGAGAGGGGGAAGGCGTGACAAACAGGCGTCATTACCTGCAGACTTTAAACAATGGCAGAACACCCCCTCCCCACACACACACATTCTGATGCAGAGTGCACGGGATGCACATCGCACACACTCAACCACATGCGCACTGCGAATAGCATACAACGCGATTGATCTCTTTACAGAGCCAACAATTCACCCGGCTCCGCATTTTTAATATTCCTCCTTAATGTAGGCCTAATGTCCGTTGGATGATGGACCCCATACTTAGTTTTTGTGAACGTTAATGCAGAAAATTAATAGCCTATGAACACGCCTATGTAAGAATTTCGCTGCAACCAGAAATGATAAAGCTGCAGACGATCAAGTTGGCTGTTTATGTTGGTAAAACCACAGACTAAGGCAATATAAAACTTGTACTTTGGCATTAAACAAAACAATGTCTACCCCTCCATAATGGGACACAGGAGTTCCTCATAATAAAACCACTAGCCTACTAAATGCAGTTAATATAGTGCTGATAACATATGCTACCATATCAATAATAGTAGAATTACCCTACACAACAGAGCCTATTAGGCTACATGCTATACCCACATCCACATAAATTGTATACAGGTAACAATGTATAAAGAAACACACATTTAATCAGAAGTGATTTTGCAAGTGATTTTTAATCTGTCTTGTGTTCTGAATGACAGGCACACTTTCGTACCCTGGTGTAACCAAACCAGATTCACTTTGTGAATAGGTCTGGCCACGCTCCACTGGGAAGTGTTCGCAATCGTTTCCTCCTACTTGGTGTAGACCCCTGGTTAATTTAGAAACTATTGGACAGCGCTATGTTACTACTGTGTTACATTTGTTTTGATCGCCTCATCTACCACCATTTAGAAGCGCTCTTGGCTTCAACGTCACCTCACTAACCCACGCTGATTGGCCCGCCAGCAGGGTGGCTGTGCGAACGCTAATGTGATCAGGGTTTCCACACTGTAATCTCAGATAAATAAACGGAGCTGAGAGCAATAGTCAGGCGGAGCCAGGCTAGCACTTTCGTCCCTCCCGGGGTGAAAGTGAAGATCAATGGGTAAAATAAGGGAAATCTGACAGTTAGTGGTGTTTTCACCGTTGACACACAGGTGTCATCCATTACACCTAATGAGCCTAATGAGCTTCATACTTTGAAGTGGCTGGCACGACCTCTCTACACTTGCCTCTACAGAGCTCAGCAGCCCAAACCACTCTCTACCCCTCTCTACCCCATCTGTACAGTTGTGTTTCACACACTGACAGAGATCTGGGGCTGAAATGTGGCATTCTGACAGCACTGTAATACAAAAAGGAGACAAGCTTTTCAGGCTACACTTTACGCACCACTATGAACGAACTGAATTCAAACCAATCAAACACTTTAGGCCTACAAAGATACACTACGTTCAGCCGAGATTTTGTTGTGGCGGTTCATGGGAAGGGAGGAGAAGACAGCCTTTCCACTAGTCGGCGGGCGGTTGTTGAAGCACTCAGCATGTGGGCTGGCTTGATCGCAGGACAGGAAAATCCTTGGCCCAGAAGTTCCACGGCACTGTCCTGTAGATACGCCAGAGGTGACGCTTATCTTGACAGACATTTGTGGAACTTCACACCATGGGAGAAGCTGTGCTAAACACGTAGTACGCAGTTATCTGGTAAAGTCAACAGAAACTGTTGACTGCCCGACTCGCAAAATTTCACACGGTGCAGTCAAGGTTCTCATCCCAATATGAAGAGCAGAACACTGGCAGGGTAACAGGTTCCCTTTAGATTAGAGCTTAAAAAAAGAAAGAAAGATAGTATGCTGCCAAGATAAGGTGGCCCATTCCCTCAGTGACTTACTAAATAGATACAGTATTAATGTTACTCCACCTATTAAGGGCCTCAGCTCTCATTGGGGCAATCAAGTTAAAAATGCAAGGTACTTTAGAAGATAGTATACTGGAATGAGTAGGGCAGTTACTGTAAACCAACAATGATATGAATTGTGATAAGTACAGTTCTTAATGCGTCATGGGCCTTGTATCTAACTTGGCATTTTATCCTTATCCTTTATGAGCACTCCTGCTGTCCCTGCAAAATACAGTACAGTATGTACTGTATTTGGACAATGGTGTTGGGCCTATTATCACCTGTCAGTTATATATTTATAGTCTATTAGATGCGACCACTTTAACCCTTCTTGCTAGTGCGCCTTACATCCGAGCTCGAGTCCAGAGGAAAATAAAGTTTTAGCGTGACTGCTTAGAGTACATAACCGACTGATTCTACGTGACGTAGAGTACATAACCGACTGATTGTACACATGTAGAAACCGTAACGCATTGAGATCACATCCACGTAAACCCAGCTGTTGTCAGCAATTATTCCTCTACTGTATGTAAAGCAATCAAGGTGGCAGTTAAATGTATAGCTAGCAGTTGTAAGCAAATACATTTTGTCAAATTCACAATTCATCTCATCGTAGTCTGCTAACTTACATTCTCTGTGCGTGCTGAAAAAACTGAATCAGGCACTACTGCACCGCCCTGGAACACCGCTCACAACAACATCATCAACAATATCCTAGCCTTTACAATGTGTTTCCAATGTGTGGGGCGGAGCTTCTGAGTGTTTTTGTTTTGATTTGATGTTAGCAAGTGTTCTTGAGAGGGACTGACCCTGCCTTTAAAACTACAGTACCAGACACGGTGTACTTGGAATTCTAGCTCTGGTGGTGATGTATTGGATGGATTGTTTGCTAATAATTGCTGGTATATAACCTATCCAACTACTGACAAATGTACTACATGTAAGTCGCTTTGGATAAAAGTGTCGTAAATGTAAATGTACAGTAAAGGCCCCGTGGTGGCGTTGTTCGAAAGGTAAAGTCAAATTGACAGAGGAGTTTAGGAACCTGCAGATATCCAATGCATGTTTATGGCTTGACGCCCAAGAAATAGACCTGCGTTCTAGACCTTGGCATAAAAAATGTTTGTGCATTTTAAGTTGAAGTTTCAGTGAAATTCAATGTAATTAAAAACAGCCCGACATTGTGGTTTAACCAACCAACCAATCTCATCTGTATTTAGTCAGTTAAACTACTGAACTCAATCCCTTGTATTAGGACTAAGCACTGTTATATGACACCATGTATACGGTCGTGTGTGTGTGTGTGTGCGCGTGTGTGCACGTGCCACAGTGCTGCTCATTTAACTGTACTGTCCACTTCCTGTATGACATCATCCTCTCCGTATTACACCTGTACTGTTTACTCCCCAAGTCATATGATTAAACACACACACACATTCAGGCGTGTACACACACACACACACACACACACACACACCCACCCTTGGGCAGTAGTGAGTGTCTTCACACTGTATAGCATATATCCAAGCTGTCAGGCAGAGCAGACACCTGCTGGCTGGTGAGGTCATTAGAACAAGCAGAGGGTGGTCAGGGAGGGTCCACCTACACCCCCCCCCCCACACCCCTTTCCCCACCATGTTTGTTTTAACAAGGAGCCTTTGGGCATTCAGCTGAAACACAACTAGAGCGATGTCAGCAGACTACATAGTATCTCTACACAAATGTTTTAGTAAAATAAATAGTGGGACTGGATTTAAATATGAGCCTATCTAAGAGCTTCACTAGAATCAGGAATATAGGCCTATATAGGTCGGACCATTGCAGAACCAAATCTCAAATAACTTGCAAACACCACAATTAGAAATGATCCTGTTGGTGTTTCAGTCAGTATATTAAGAAACGTAAACATTTGCTTGACACTTCTCATGTTTCTCTCCTTATAGAGGCCAAATTACACGTTAGAATAACTTTTCGAGGGGTTTGATTACCAAATATTTTAAAAACGTATGAAATCAATATAAAAAAACAAAACTGAAATACATCATCTCCATCTCAAATCAGGATGACTCTTCTTAACGACAACATAGAGGCTACTCAATATAGCAATTATATAATATATATTTAAACGTTAACATAGGGGAGCTGATTAGCTACAACCACAGTAGATACAGTAGAGCCAGCAGTCTCAGCTGAACAGATAAAAAGCTCAACGTCTTCGTATTACAGTAGGTAGTATCAAAGCCCGCGACCTATTTCCATTGGTTAAATAATTATCTGAATTCAAATTGAGCACCTTAGACAGGCTTTACCACGATACCGTCACACCTGTTGTACATGGCAACAAAGTTGGCAGCCTATTCTTGCGTGTCCTGCTTGGTGTTGTTGTAGGCCTACAAGGAATACCGCCTACCGTAGCATAACAATGCGTTTACGGTACCATCTGAACACAGGGATAGCTGTCAGCACGCATCTGAGATAGAGGTATATGCAGAGATATGCACGTCTTGCCGTTAACCTGACATTGACACAGCCCACTGTGCTGTATAGTATACACACGCCGCTGTAGTTCTCCCAGCTGGGAGATAGAAGAGAGCTCTCCTTACCTCAACAAAAACGTCATTCAAATTAGTTTCAATGGCCACGCGTCTCCTACTCACTGGAGGACATCTGCTCCCTGCCAAGCTCGTTTTCCCCTAGACACACACCGCCTGCGGGAGAGACTCAGGAGTGTGATAGCGGCTTTGTGCGTCCTCTCTCTCTCTCTCTCTCCCTCTCTGCTCTTCTTTTCCGATGTGTGTCTCTCTCCTTCTCTCCTGTGTATATGAGTGTCTCTCTCTATCTCTCTCTCTCTTTATTTCTCTCTATGTTCTTCTTTTCCGATTTGTCTCTCCCCTTCTCTACCTGTGCGTCTCTCTCTCTCTCTCTCTCTCCCTCTCTCTCTCTCTCTCTCTCTCTGACTCAAAAGACTGGCCGCGCTACACTACCTAGTCAGAAGCCGGCTCCCAGGTGACAGGAGACAGAGAATGACATCATCGCTGTCAGCAGGTCAGCACACACACACACACACACACACCTGTGAGAACCCACGCCCCCACCAGTCGAGAAACTCCGCCCAGGCCCTGATCTTTTCCTGCATCTCTTAAAGGGGAAAGAGCACCCGTGCAATTACATGTAAGAGAGAATAGCTACATCGGGAATCGTGCATGTCCACTCAAACACACATAAAATATGTGATGTGAAAAAGCATATTCTGTCTGTGAGCATGTTTCTAAACAGTGAGCAAGTTTAAATGAGTTGCCAACACGGCAACAGCAGTCAGCGTGGGACACACATTTTACACAACTTATTATTAGTAATTTATTGAGTCAGGACCCACAGGGCATTCAGTGAGGTCTGGTCTGGTGCCTTGCTCCAGGGCTCTACAGCAGTCTGACACCTGTACAGTAGGTGTACAGGTATCAGCCTGCAGCTCCCCCCGACGAGACTGAAGGGCTACTTGGCCTGTTCGTTAGCGGACAATATCCCGGCCTACATTCCACTCAGGGAGACATTAAAAACAGCCTTTAGGGGTTTATTTACTGTGTGTGTGTGTGTGTAGCGTGCAAGGTTGTACCCTATGCTAACAGTCTGGGTATGGGTATGAATTCAAAGTGGCCACCATACGGTCCCGTGTCACGGCAAATTGGTCGCGACTAATGCATGATTCATTTCCGGTGTGTTGGAAGTTTACAATAATGGGGTATTAGATTAGCATTAAAACCCCTGCTGGGAAAGGAAAAGGGTTACTAGTCACCAGCCGGTATTCTCCAAGCTTCAAAACTAGCCAGTGGAGTGTAATAAAATAATAATCCCACTTCATAAGTGAAATCTTCACAGATGACTCAACATGGTGTCAGTTGGTACCACAAAGAAGATTAAAATATGTTTCGCAGCTTGTTATATGACTCAGTCTCTGATAGCTCAGATCAGTTTGTCGTGAGTAAACCTCACAGGATTCTTCAGATGAATGTTAAACCATCATCATCACATTATTACCATAAGCCACTGCAGGGCTGGAAACTCAGCCTGCCTCTCTAGTCTAACCCCTGCAGACAACATTGTCCCTATTTAGTGTTTTATTAAATACAAAGCTCAGTGTTGGCAGGCGGGAGAGCTCAACATACAGTAATTGTCGGCTTGCCGGGTCTGTTTGTGAAAAGTTGTAAGTATCTAGGGCTCCAATTATAGTTATTGATGATTTACATAATCCATTTATTAAGTTGATTATTTTATAAATATATCTATCCAATTATATAAAATGGCAATAGCATACAATCTATAATATATAGTTCTAAGTATAGTAATGTAATAAACTATGAACTAAAGCTAAAACATTTTTTACTTACGAGCATCCTAAAATATACTAATTCATAAAATACATATTATTTTACACTACATGTAAGTAAATAATGTAAATGGCACTCATTTTTACTCAATATGCTCCTTGCTGATAATTTGATTATTTCAAATCAGTTTGTATCATTTTATGAGGCTTGGTTGTTGGTTGTTCATTCACCTGGATGACACTGGTTCCAATCCCCATTATTCAAGTGTAGAACATCTGGTTTCGCACAGACACACACACACACACACACACATATTAAAATAAAAACATAAAGCCACATTCCACACACACACACTCACAAAATTCCACAGTGTCTCTCCCTCCCTCTCTCTCTCTCTCTCCCTCTCTCTCTCTCTCTCTCTCTCTATTCAAATCACTTTATTAGCATGATGTAACAGTGTACATATTGCCAAAGTATAATACTTTTTTTCATGTTAATGTGATTAAAGTAAACTTTGCAGCATAATAACAGCAAGAGCAGATGAAAAAAATTCTCTCTCTCTCAAAATTCAATTTGTTGACATCATGACATGAAAGTTAAAAGACAATGCTGCCAAAGACACAGCTCTCTCTCTCTCTCTCTCTCTCTCTCTCTCTCTCTCTCTCAACACTACAGCTCCTGTCCTTATGTAAACCAGCCCGACAACAGAGAGCACAGGCAGGCCAGTACAAAAACAAAATGGAGCATGTACAAAACGACACATAAATACGCCTTAGCCTGTCTAGCAACAAAGCTAGCCCGACCGGGGTGTGTGTGCGTGCGCGTGTGTGTGTGTGTGTGTGCGTGTCCAAAGTCCACAGTGTATCCAGCCCTGTCTGGTGAAGGCTCACTGTGTTATCATTTCTGAAATGCGCGGCACGTTATGAACACCTTTTATACTGTATAATAAATATATGGGTTATTTTATACCATCGGTGGTGAGGACGAGGCAAACGTTAAACTATAACAGCAAGGACGAAGGCTTCGGGAGCATGATAAGTGAACATCGCAGCAATCACACGATTGTGGCTCCCGGTAGCGGCTGCTGGCACCAGCTCAACCGTCCAATCCGAGAGCTTGGTTCACACAAGGTCGAGAACTTCTGTTGACATTTTGGTCCACTCTAGTGATACACACACACACACACACACACACACACACACACACACACACACACACACACACACACACACAGAGAGGGGGAGAGAGAGGGAGAGAAGGAAAACAGGAGAAAAGAAGTGAGTATGCGCTGGAGGGAGGAAACCAGGAATGAAGGGTGGGAGGAGAGAGTGAACGAGGGAGTGACAGAAGGAAGGATATGGGAGTTAAAAGGGCGGGAGGTGGAGGAGGAGGCGCTCCGCTGTACGGCACTAGCGAGTCAACAGGGCTGCGGGTGTGTGTGTGTGTGTGTGTGTGTTGACCTCTGGCTCGACCTCGGACTGGAATGGAGGTGCTGTTAGTCAGCGGTCCAGCTGATATCCAGTAGGTCATGACCTCCGCGTTCTAATCTAATTGTCCTTCTGCAAAGTCACCTGCGCCCTTCTCTCTCACACACTGTGGACGCAATATGGAACACAATGTGGCCCACAACATGATTATCTTCATCCTAATAGAAACGGTCGTTTTGAATACAGTTAAAGCGCGACAGAGTTGAATTACATCCCACCGCATTCAAAAGGATTGTCTCTACAATATCTACACAGAACAACAGCCACAGCAGAGAAGGAGGCCTGGCCTTTGTCCCGCAAACATACTGCAATGACAATCGATCCTGTGGCGAGAAATCATTTGGATCAGAATCTAAAATCTATGTTCTACTCTCTATACAGCAGGTTCCATGTACTTGGCACTGTTGACAATGACAAAGTCAATGTCAATCACCCTTATTGCAATAAACCATTGAAAATAGTGTCCTCCCTAGTCAAAGACAAACCTCACAAAATGCTTTACTCGAATCCCATAATGACCAGAAAAAAAAAGATATAAGTGAACAAATAAAAAATAAGAATTGGGGAAGAAATTAATCAAATAAGTGTTTTTGTTTCATGTACTGTATGTTTTTAACCAAGCAATAACTAGTAAGTAGACTATTAAACATTTCAATTAAATATTTACTGTATCGATTAGATTAAATAACCAAATAATTAATCAACCAAGCGAACAACATGCTATCATAGAGTAAAGGTCCCCTCGCAGCGTGAGAGTTGATGGTGATGGAGAAAAAATATAAATTCTGCTAAAACATTACATACAGTTAGTACAGTATACAAGCATACGATACTACAATACTGATAAGTATCATGAGGTTCTGCAAGCCTTGCGGTAAATCTCACACACACGCACGAACAAACGAATGACCGCACGCACGCACGCACGCACGCACACAGGAGTTTTGTGGTTTTATAATATAAATATATATTTCATAAGACAGACTGAGCTCACAACAGACAAGACAACCATGTCACTTAGTTTGTGGTAACACATCTTTCACAGAAGAAGCACTTTGTATCATGGCTTTGTATGAAAAGTTCTATAGAAAAAAAGATTGATTGATTGATTGATCATGCTAACTGGAGAGCTTAACAGCGACATATCCAACATGCGACACAGTAACAAGCAAACAAAATGTGGTCTTCATAATTACAGCTGGCATGTGGAATCAACCACATGGGTAACATTGCAGTATTTAATCAATCTAAGAAATGTTCTTACAAAACCTGTCTGTGAATCCAGAATGATGGACCTATTATTATAATTACTATCATTGTGTGTGTAAATCTGTCAACAACAAACAGTTATCAGTTATGTGTTACAAAATTGACTAAAGAACAACACCTTTAGAGACCACAAATATTTTGACCAAGTGGTTTGGACATTATTATTGTATAATACCTGCTAATTACATAAAAACTGCATATTACGGTAAGTAGATAAACCCAGTTGCTGACATTGCTGCTCGTTTACACAGGTTCAAATAAACTAACTAAATCAGTTAGCTCACAAACATCTAGTCACTTTGTCTGCCTATCTCTGTGTGTAAACTCTTGTTTGACAGCAGCGCGTATTTCTGACAGGTCACCCCTAGCGACAAAGCTGTGTCACCATGGCAATATACCAGCGTCGGCTGCACAGAACTCCCAATTGATGGAAACCAAACACTGGTGGGCGAGAGAGAGAGAGAGAGAGAGAGAGAGAGAGAGAGAGAGAGAGAGAGAGAGAGAGAGCAGACTACACATAGAGAGAGGAATTGTCCACTTCAACCACAGTCAGCTACTGGGAGCTTGCAGCAGCGCCACAGTTTGGCACTGGGCAGCTCCTTTTGCTCAGTGGCTTCATTCGCTCCGCGGTTGGCCGAGAGATTCAAACCCAGAACTGTTTGGGCACATTGTCAGAACCGCTGTGGTGTTGTTGCCAAAAGACAAAGAGGCACGTCTGGTTACCATAGTAACTAAACCAGTATACACCCCCCTCCTACTGTACTGTCCAGAACACGAGACCAAGTACTGAAGCACAGCGATTTACAAGTGGCCCAGACTCGGGCTATATCGGACTGAAGCTCACACCATCAGGATTTCATGCATTTACAATTATGCAATTTATAGTTGCAGTCTCTATAATAATTAGAATCACATTACGTATGTAGTTAAAGTAGCTATATATGACATTATAATACTAGATGTCTCACACACACACACACACACACACACACACACACACACACACACAGTCGTCCCGGCCTTTCTGTGCGGAGCATGCTCTCCCTGTGTCTGCGTGGGTTTTCCTCCGGGTGCTCCGGTTTCCCTCACTATCTAAAAACATGTTAGGTTCACCCTCAGTCAGCGCCGTCTGACCAGAGACACTGGCTCCTATCTGGAGTTGGTCCCCGGGCGCTGCACAGTGGCTGCCCACTGCTCCCTTGAGGGGTGGGTTAAATGCAGAGGATGAATTTCACAACATGTATGTGTGTGTGTGACAATAAAAGCACCTTTACCTTTACCTTACACACACACACACATGCAGGCACAGTATGCATGCGCACCCTGACAAGCTCAGAAAATATTGAACCAAAATAGAACTAAGAACTCTGCTCTCTACTCGGGACGCAATTACTGCACTACGTACATCTTATTGGCAAGCTTACTTGTTAGCAAAGAATACCTAGTTAACTAGCTAACTTGCTAACCCTGCAGTAGCACATACTGTATAGCCACAGAAAGGTATACAGCTCCATGTATTAGAGTATTAAGCTTATATGAATGAATGTACTGATGTCAGAGAGCTTTATAATTTTCATAATGCAATTTAGGTCCTGGTCAGGAACACATGTGAGATGTTGATCCAGACCAGGAACACGTGTGGGATGTTGATCCAGACCAGGAACATATGTGAGATGTTGATCCAGACCAGGAACACGTGTGAGATGTTGATCCAGACCAGGTATACATGTGAGATGTTGATCCAGACCAGGAACACGTGTGAGATGTTGATCCAGACCAGGAATACATGTGAGGAACACATGTGGGATGTTGATCCAGACCAGGAACACATGTGAGGAACACGTGTGGGATGTTGATCCAGACCAGGAACACATGTGAGATGTGAGATGTTGATCCAGACCAGGAACACGTGTGAGATGTTGATCCAGACCAGGAAAACGTGTGAGATGTTGATCCAGACCAGGAACATGTGTGAGATGTTGATCCAGACCAGGAACACATGTGAGATGTTGATCCAGACCAGGAATACATGTGAGTTGTTTATCCAGACCAGGAACACATGTGAGGAACACGTGAGATGTTGATCCAGACCAGGAACACATGTGAGGAACACATGTGGGATGTTGATCCAGACCAGGAACACGTGTGAGATGTTGATCCAGACCAGGAACACATGTGAGGAACACGTGTGGGATGTTGATCCAGACCAGGAACACGTGTGAGATGTTGATCCAGACCAGGAACACATGTGAGGAACATGTGTGGGATGTTGATCCAGACCAGGAACACGTGTGAGATGCTGATCCAGACCAGGAACACATGTGAGGAACACGTGTCGGATGTTGATCCAGACCAGGAACACGTGTGAGATGTTTATCCAGACCAGGAACACGTGTGGGATGTTGATCCAGACCAGGAACACATGTGGGATGTTGATCCAGACCAGGAACACATGTGATGTTGATCCAGAGCAGGAACACGTGTGAGATGTTGATCCAGACCAGGAACACATGTGAGGAACACGTGTCGGATGTTGATCCAGACCAGGAACACGTGTGAGATGTTGATCCAGACCAGGAACACATGTGAGATGTTAATCCAGAGCAGGAACACGTGTGAGATGTTGATCCAGACCAGGAACACATGTGAGGAACACGTGTGGGATGTTGATCCAGACCAGGAACA
>JAODTR010012441.1:0-27999 GCA_025399935.1 Amblyopsis rosae | reverse complement strand
TACCCACCTTTCTTGGTGAAAAACTTGGTTACAGATTGACACCCTTATCTTTGTCTCTCATTTCTCTTTTCTCTCTTTCCTATTTTGAAAACCAGATTTTGGTTTATTAGACAACATTGTGATCACTATTTCTGGCTCATCTACTGACTGCAACTAAACACCATCACTGATAAGTGCGCTAAGGCAGGACCAAACCATTTCATGCAGATACAGGGGGGAGGTCGGTCAATATGGATGTTTACTTTTTGGTCAATGGGGACATAACTTTTATTGCCAAAAACAAGTAAAAACAAAGAGATCATTAATTGTATTATATTTGAAATATATATTCAATGATGATGGTTTATATATATATTTCTTTGTTTTGCCTACTTTATTGGGCCCCTGTCAGTCAGGGGCCCTTGGAATTGTCCTAACTTTTCCCCCCTATACGGCGCCCTTGAGTAATCATATTACATAATCGTGATTTCAATATTTACCAAAATAATCATCAATTATTTTTTCCATAATCGAGCAGCCGTACCGTTGCTTTAATTGTTCTATCAACCAGGATTAGAAGAATACTATTGTTTTGGTTTGAGACATCAGATCCTCAGTTTGAATCTCAAATGGCCCTTCACTCTCTACAACCACATGCACGTTTGCACAGTAAGCTTGGTCAACATGTGGGATTCTGAGGGGGCTATACTCAAATTGACTGCATTTGAATACATTTGACATTGTAGACAGATGGGTATGAAACAATAAATTAATACATTTAACTTGACAGCAGCCTCATCAATCACAAAGGCTAGTATATGATGCCTTTTATAAGTACATCTAAAAGTGATCAAAATGTCAACTCATATTGTATGTGTGCAAGCTAGCATAGTGAGGCTTCTAAGGTTGAATGGGAAACGTGTCTCCAGCCAATGGCATGTCTCCCTCTATTCCCACCTGCTGTTGATGTGACATGGCTCCTGTCTATACTCGGGAATGTTTCAGACAGCAACAGGAATGTCTTCAAGAAGAGCCAGCTGGCTTAGTTGAGCCATCCCTTGTTAATGTGTACACTGGACAGCCTAACATGGTCTGGCTTCTCTCAGTGAAAGGCTGACTTACATAAAGTCTGTAGGATAACAGGCCTCAGGGACACCAGTAAACTGTCAGATCAATAATACATACTAGTTAACTGAATGTGTTTCTTTCCATTATGTTTTCTACACTTTTATAGAGTAGTCATATAGGGCTCAGGGATCATTTAATGTCTGAGAATGATAAGGACATGCTTTTGAAGTACTTTGTAGAAGTTCAACATTTTAGTTCATATTTAACACATTCTGGAGTATGGTCTTGAAAGGAGCCATGGCTATTTAAATGTAAGCAAACTTTTATGTCAAATTGACCCCAAGTAAATATGCACCTAACTGTGGTGAATTAAAGAAAGCGAATTATAACTAAATGTATAACAGAATTAAGCACTTAAAGAAGCAGTGGTATAACAGCACTACAAATGTACTGAGCTCATTCAAGGTCAAGCTAATGTTTCTCAAATCTAACGTGGCATAGTAGAGAGAGCAATAGAGCATGACAGACTGTATATGAATGAGTTTAAATGGGCAGGGCAGGCACAACAGCTGGATGTTTTGCTGTGGCAATCCTTCTAACAAACAGGGCAAAGGGAGGAAAGCAAGAATCTGAGCCAATTAGCTGCGAGGAGTTTAAAATAAGAAGGGTTGTTGACTGTTCCCCACCCGGCTTCTAAAGTGAAGCCTGCCGGTGACTGGTGCTAAACATATCTGTCGCCTCACTTGGGTCACGTACTGTATGCCATGCATTGCTGCCTACAGCTATTTGTCCCTAAAACAATGCTATTCTAGTCTAATTACGCAAGCCGTCAGTTGAAACATACTCACTGTAGTGTTTATGTTTAAGGATAAGCCTACTGTGACCAGCATGAGCCCTGTTTAATTACAGTAAGCGTAAGCGGTTGTCTGTTTGCTTAGGTGATTGCTGCTGTCATTGTTTACTGTAGGTAGAGGTTTCCCCTCTGTCCGTCACATTGGAATGTGTCACTTTGGTGTGACGTGTGTGACCAATGAAGCCACTAGCACATCACACGCACATACAGTATAAGGCCCCTGCCTCTCACCTCAGTGGAGCTCAGTGACATCTAAGTAGTTAACAATGAACAGATTTACCGGCAGAACAACTGAATGGAAAGACTATCTAATAATCAACATTTCAAATATGCTCGACAGGGGTTGAAACAGCCTTTCTTGCAGGCTAACCTAGCCCTTCTGTTAATGACATTGATATTTGTCTGTGTCCTGTGCTTCAGCCTTCTTTTGAAAAGAGTGGGGGTGTTATGTTATGTCATGCTTGTCTTTGAGTTTCTGTAGTAAATGTAATGTTGCCCTGCCTATAGCTGAACCTGAACCGTATAGTGAGTATAAAGTCAGGGATAAAAGCTCATCAGTGGGGGGATTCATCCAAGTGTTTGAAGACTAGTTGCTTTGGTTGGTGTAAATGAGGTCTATCATTCTGATTGAAATCTACAGCAATGCGATCCCATGTCTGTGGAGCCTCAGCAGTTAAGATTGACAGAACTCTAAACTCAATTGTTCTAAACTCAATAGTTTTAGGCACAAACGATGGCCAGCGCTGGGAGAGACGGTAAACTGAGGTGCAGGTGTAACATTGGCCACATCTAAAGTGTGAGCCCTGTGAGCTGTAGGACAGAACAGACGCCCGAGCAGTGAGCTGTATCACGATGGTTCAGGTCTACAGCAGTAGCCTGCCGGCTCAACATTATGGCTGGGTGAACAGCAGAGCTTTGTGAGCTCTGAGATAGCCCCCCCTACCCCCTTTACTTCTCTCAGCTGTCAGGCCACATTCCTCCCTGCCTAGTCTCCATTTATGGCTGTGCAGAGGAGAGGATAAGAGAGACAGGCTGCTGTCTTCTCCACTACTAAGCCTGGCACTTTCTCCCACTCTGGTTCTCTCCTCTGTTTACCTCGCTCCTCTGCTGCTTATCCACGGCTCTCTCCTCACTTCTCTGTGCCACCGTGTGCCTTTTATCTTGTATCTCCCTTGTTCCCTCGCGTTGTTGGGACCCCCTCGCTCACCAGCTCCTTCCGGGGTCCTGTCAAGCGGCGTGGGCTGTCAACCGTGCCACCGTTTGATGTTGTGTCGTCAAGCTGTCACACTGTTGGCTCAACAGTAACAAGGGACAGTGTTTCTGCTGTTTAATTCAGATAGCAGTATGTATTTTGCTTCATGCAAGTCTGCATTCATGCAAGCAAATGAAAATGGCAAAGTACAGCTGTCTAATATCTACTGCTCTGGAAGAGAGTGTAACCCAAATGATTTGCCTGTCACAGTAACTAACCACTGTGTTCTGTAGGTCTAAGTGAAACGCAAAAGAGTCATACTCAATGCAGTAGTTGTATCATGCTTATTTGTGCTAAATAACATACAGTATATCACCATATTTTGTAGCATAAAGCTGCTACGTATTATATATTTTCATTGATAAATTGTTACTTTCCATTTTCCATATATGTGGTCAGACCAGTGCCAATAGGCGCCAATAAAATCACCAACTAATCAGAACAACAACCATTTGATGGTGATTTTAAAGCATTGTGCTTGAATTCACACAATTGAACAAAGCACATGCAAGCATCTTACTTACATTACTTCCTACATACTTCTTACATTACTTGTTACATTACTTATATACTTGTTACATTACTTGTTACATTACTTATTACATACTTCTTACATTACTTGTTACATTGCTTCTGACATACTTCTTACATTACTTATTACATTACTTCTTACATTATGTCTTACATACTTCTTACATACTTCTTACATTACTTGTTACATTACTTATTACATACTTCTTACATTACTTGTTACATTACTTCTGACATATTTTTTACATACTTTACATTACTTGTTACATTACTTCTTACATCTTACTACAGCATGTGTAAGTTGTGAGTCGATGCGTGACCTCATCATCATTTCTGCCTCCAGTGTCAAGAATTACACACATACAGTACCTCTAAACGTACAGTATATCTTTATCACAGTGTTTAGATTAATTACATGCCTTCTGACTTGACTTGGTATTCTACTTTCAGATTGATTTGAGACTTGGACACACCTCTACATGTACAGTATAAAAGTGTCAAATATTGTAGATAATACACTTAACTTGTTTCAGTTTAAGGTAAAGTCAGTGATTGTAAGATAAAAAAACCTTTTTGTCAAATTCAGCGAATATCTACTCATAGTCCGCTAGCTGCCTGTTAGTGCTGAGAAGATAATCTGGTGTTTCTACACCAGATTATGTGTTTCCTATTAGTCAGGTGGAGCACCCTATTGCATTGAAGGGACAAATATCAAATATCAAATATCAACAGTCTTTCTCCAGAATATACCGTTAACCCTATTGCTTTATGCCTATTGCAACTAATTAATGGTTGAAATAATGTGGTAAATGTATCAAACTCTACATGAATATCTACTGTAAGACTATGCTAAGTTAATTTAACAAAGTTAAGCAATTTTTTAACAACCCTTACTCCAATGACCTTACTTGTTTTGGATATAAATATATATCCCAAACAAGTATGGTATACATATTTTCGTTTTTATTAATATTATAGTGTTATAGTTGTTGGCCTGTCTCGTTTTTTGATATACAAAAGTCTTCAAACAAACACCAAGACACAGAGATAAAAGTTGATGTTGAGAAACCTGGTGATTAAATAGTAGACTACATCAGACATCTCAGTCTCTCCTGTTTCCCCCTTCTCTCTCTCTCTCTCTCTCTCTCTCTCTCTCTCTCTCTCTCTCTCTCTCTCACGCACTGACTCACGCACTCACTCACACACACACGCACACACACCTTTGAGTATGTGCCAAAAGTGTCCAAAATAGATATCAAGTTGCAACTGTGGTTTCTCCAGGCTTTGTAGTGCATTACAGCTCCTTCTTTCTCTGGACACACACACACACACACACACACACACACACACACACATGCGAGAACACACAAAGACAGACACATACACAGAACAGGCACACTGCATGTATTCTCTTTCTCACTCTAATCTCTCATGTTCCTCTTTTTCCCATCATCACATCAACAATTCAACCATAGTTTCTCCAGTCTACAAAATATCCTCCAAGTCCATTAGCAACATTCTCAAGGTGTTCATGGGCTCATTGGCAAACATCTGGCCAGATATCCAAAGTACTAAATCATCTGCAGTGGACGGATGAATATTGTAAACTCTTTGAGATTACTTTGTAACCAAATATATCATCCCACAGGAAACAAAACAAGTGCACGTTTTTACATTCACTTCTAAATTAGAATTTTCAAACATGTTTTATATTTCATTACTAATTTAATAATGTTTGTAAAGGTTGCTGTCAAATGCTAACTTTCATGCAATAATCCTCCATCCAAGGTATCTTCAGTACCTCCACTTTCAACAGTTGAATGTGGGGTACTGGGTAATGTGATACTTTGATGTACAGAAATAAAAAAATATTTGTGGTAAGGAATTTCAGATCTGTGGAGGCAGGAATTGTAAGCACCTGTTATAGTCGGTATGGACCCTCAGTCACAGCAGACATCCAGTCTGTAAGTCTCCACTGGCCTAATGCCCCCAGACAGACATGCACACGCACACACACACAGCGCAGGCATACAACGTCAGGTTGTCAAGTAGAATGTGTGACGGCTGTTACTTGTCATGAAGGTTTATTTCCCTACTCCCACGCAGAGATATTCAGTCACAGCCCGTCTCAAACTACCACCTAGAGACAGACACTGACAGACAGCGACACAGCGTACACACATACAGATAGACTCATACGCTCTGTAGTTGGAAACACATTGCAGCTATGCTGTTCTTAGGAATAGCTAAAACCCATTTTATTTTCTTATGTGTTCTTGGAGACCTCTTATGTTTGAAACACAACTGTCCACAACAGTGTGACTACTGGGTAGAGACTGGGAGGGTAGAGAAGGGTGCACGACTATGAGAGTCTCAGGGGGAGGAGTAGAGGAGTGAGTGTGAGCCACTCGGCAATCATGCGCTCACTAGGTTTAAAGGTGAGCTCAGTGATGATAAACCCTCACTGTCCACTAGAGGTCCGTTGTATGTGTGAGCCGTAAAATAATATGGCGTTTTTTTCTACACAGCCTCTGTAAATGGGAACACAGACAAAGTGGCACAGACCGCACCACTAGACCAATGTGTGTTTAATGTGGGGGACGGAGCTTAGGTGCATTTCTTTTGATGTGGAGTTTGTTCTCCAGAATGTCTTACCTGGGTCTCTACCTTTTAAAACATAACAATGTTTTTTAACACAATTCCATGACCCGTTACACAGCGGCTGCAGAGTGTGTGTATGTGTTGGCTTACGTAGACTGTGCTAGTCTGTGATTGGAGAACCCATTTGGCTTCCTCCACTAAACCAGCCTGGCATTGAGGGCGTCCTCTTCACTTAAGGGAGCGATAAGAGCTCACAAGTCCGTTTCTGGAGAAGGAAGGAAGGGGAGTGATATATTGAAGATAGTGACGTCCGCCACCAGCGGCCATCAGTTCTGCCACTCCATTTCCCGATCTCTCTAATTGACTTCCTCCTCTTTCTCCATCCCACCCGCTCCAGCCCTGGCCTCCGCCGGTGCCCAGGAGCCCGACCCTGCCCACAGCTGTGCCCATGGCAGCTGTTACCCAGCAACGGGAGACCTACTGGTGGGTCGTGAGAGGAATCTGAAGGCCTCATCCACCTGCGGTCTTAGCAGGAGAGAGCCTTTTTGCATAGTCAGCCATCTTCAGGTCAGTGTGTGTGTGGAGTACAAAAATTAGGGTTGCAGATAATGGCATCATTGCTGAACTGACCTTTGACCTCCCTTTCTGCAGGATGAGAAGAAGTGTTTCTTCTGTGACTCGCGGCGACCCTACGAGCAAACATTCAACGCTATCAGCCACCGCATAGACAACGTCATCACCACCTTCAAAGCTGACCACAAGAAGTCCTGGTGGCAGTCAGAGAACGGTGAGACGTGTGCTGCTACGGCCACGGAATAGTCTGGAACTCTTAGTTCGTGTTCCCATTAGCCCTTTAATCTGATAGTGGAATAGCTTTTACAATTAAGTGTCAGACAGGTGCAAGCGTGGAGGACGCTTAGGCGTTCAGGGTATTTAATACCGAACAGGAACACACAAAACAGAGGGCTGACATCAAATACTAATCCAACAAAGACTAACTACAGAACACACTAGGGCTTAAATACAGGAAGACCAGACAGACCATTGGAAACACAACGAGGAGCGGCAGGTGAAACTAATCATCCATCAACAAGGGCAAGAACCGGAACACAAACACAGGAAAAACACGGACCGGAGCCCAGGAAACACGGACCGGAACCCAGGGAAACACGGACTGGAACCCAGGGAAACACGGACCGGAACCCACTGAAACACGGACTGGAACCCAGGGAGGAAACACGGACTGGAACCCAGGGAGAGACCATGGAGGTGGGCTGCAGACCATGACATTGAGAAATAAGGGATGAAGCCACCGTGTTGTACTGCAGGGATATTATAATTAGGTACACTGATTTAGTAATGCTTCTGGTTTAGTGAACGTGTGCTTGTAAAATAAATTCTACATTGGAACAATAGTTAGCATGACAAAGGATTGGGGAGTGTCCAACCAGCAGAAACAGAAGCTTTGTGGAAAAGCGAAGAATTCCGAGGGAAAGGCGGCCGGAAATGGTGGAGAATAGGCAAGAGGCTGTATCAAAGCCAGAGAGAGGAAGAGAATGACATTTGAATCATTTATTGGCAGTGTGGCACACTGTACAACTTGTTTTTCACAACATGAACACAAGCTCATTTCAGCTCTATTTATGAAGCAGCACACAGAGGGACAGTAACATATGGCCCAGGAAGTTGTCACTATATTTACACTCCCGGTTTCTCCATGGCGTCTCCATGGCAATTCCATTGCACCGGTGGAAGTTGTGTGGGTACATGTACTGGAAGCACAGTGTGTTTTTCCATGTGTTTTTTCTATCCACGAATGTTCTGTAGATATATTAGTGTGCACGTAAGTGTGTATGCATGTTATCAACCTGAACACCACACACACACACACACACACACACACACACACACACACACACACACACACACTCTCTCTCTCTCTCTCTCTCTCTCTCTCTCTCTCTCTCTCTCTCTCCCTTCATTCAGACATACACGCACACTAATTGTTAGTGTTTTACATGGTATAAAGGTGATTTCCATTGGAATGTGTCTGTGCGTGTGCAAATACATACAGTATGTAAACCCAAGAAGACACATGCACACACTCATAAAACCACCATCAAACGGTACATGTACTGTACTCAAGGATGCACATACAGATACTGTACAGTACACCTACACACAAAACTCAGATACACCCATACAGTAGGCATACAGTATGTAGGCACAGGCACACACACACACACACACACACACACAGTGCCACTATGGAGTGTTCCTGAGAATAATAGTTTTCAGGAAGTGTGTGGGCTTTTTTTTCAGCATGCTTTCTCCATCTCTTCTGCCAAGACCAAGTGCCTTTTCCTTCCCACAAGCCTTTCGTCCAGCCAAAAGCTCTACTGGTACTCCACTTACCGCAGCCATGGGTTTCCATATCCCATATTCTAGTGTTCATTCATAATCTGTCTGAAGTACAGACGACGCTGGTTCACATGTACCAGTGAATCAATGTAGACCTGACCTTATTGTTTGTTTCTCTCTGTAGGAAAGTCCAATGTGTTTATCCAGCTGGACCTGGAAGCAGAATTTCATTTTACCCACTTGATCATGACCTTCAAGGTTCGTCTTCACTTATCTGCTTGTCACAAGTTCAAACACATTGTCTGAACCTTAACTAAAGGTGTGATGTCTTAAGAAAAAAAAGATTCTAGTCAAAGTTTTAAGTTAGACCAATACTGTTATGAATAAAATAGGCTTTCAAAGTACTGTATCTGCTTAGAAGCAAAGTGTAAAGGAAGTGTGCTCAACAGGACACCAGTAATTCAATGAAATGTAGGCTAATACCCTCCCTATTCCCTACAGACATTCCGTCCGGCGGCTTTGCTTATCGAACGGTCAGCCGATTTTGGTCGTACCTGGCAAGTGTACCGTTACTTTGGCTACGACTGTGCCACAGCCTTCCCCGGCATCTCCCCGGGCCCTTTGCTTCACGTCGATGATGTCATCTGCGAGTCACGCTACTCTGACATTGAACCATCCACTGGGGGCGAGGTGAGTGCTGATTGGACAAGAGTTACCGTCAGCATTTCTCTAGATCACACCAACGTAATTCACTTTGGATTAGCTATGTGTCATCGTAGTGGTTGCTCTTCCAGGTGATCTACAGGGTACTAGATCCAGCCATCAGGATTCAGGACCCCTACAGCCCCAACATTCAGAGTAAGTCACAATATCAGTCCCACTGATGGTCATACAGTGCATTGCCATAATGATTTTGATAATAACTCTCAATTTCTGTAAACAAATCAATAGTATTTGAACAATGTCAATACCTAATGTTAAAGAAATTGCTATAGAAGAAATCCTTCACATGATAGTTTACCAACATGTGAACCGTCTGGAAAGTTGCATGTTAGACAACGGTTTTTATGTAGATCATGTTTAATCATATTTGTTGTAGATGAAAACGAGTTGATTGACATTGCTTCATGCACACAGTATCATAATTTATTATCATTTAACCATGTCACTATAAATCAATCTAACTAGCCAGCCATTTAATTGTGAGTTAAAGCCTTTTCTATGAGCTGTAAAACATGGCTGTCCTTTATGTTGCCAGACAGAAAACATGTGGCCTGATGTGAAAAGCAGCTGTTTCTCTTTCACAATGTCTCCCCCTCATATTTTTACTGGCGAGACACGAGAGCTTATCCAAAGCTCAAGCCCACTTTCCTATGTAGTGGGAGGCTTGTTGTTCTTGTTTGAAACATCTCAGTATAATTGGGCCCTCAGAGAGATCTCTGACCTCTTTTCTGCTGAAGGGCTGTATTAAGACATTAGCTAACACAAGTCGTTGTCCTCTGAGAGATTGTTTTTAGCATATTTTACAGTTAGTCGCTATGCTGCTGAAAGCTGAATGCATCAGTAGGAACAGAGCACTGTACCTGTATGGACATACAGTATACAGTGTATCTTCTTGTATGCACTATACTCTAGGGTAAAGCTTGAGTGATTACTGTCTCTCATTAACTAGTTAACCAGTAACTTGAACAAGTTACTACTGACACACAAATACTGCTGATTTGCCCAGGACATGCATACAAGTCTATTTTAATTTGTGGTGCACTATTTAAGGCTGAAACACCCCCTTCCCCTTTTCCCCATTATAATTTGCAAAATTGCAAGCTTCACTGCAGTTTGCCACTTTTTTAGAGATAAAACTTATAGATAGAGAAAACGACCAACATGGTAATACCTAAAGGCTATACATTAATTATTATTTATGCATATCTCTTCAGAATGTCATAAAAAAGCCTTAAGGGGCCTCGGGTCTTATCTGGTTAAAAATAGGTGTACATACAGTACATCATAGAGTATACCATACACTGTATAGTGTTCTGTGAATGAACATCTCTTTTCTTGTATGGCCTATTCACCTACAGCAGGTATGGGAAACAGGGCTCTAGGTGGAAGAACAATGTCAGCGTTTGTATGGGGGGGTGGGGGGAGTGGTGTTTTGTGTGTCAAGGTCTTGACGAACAAAACAGGCCTGTGTACACTATACAGTATGTGTGTGAAAGGATATCACACACATACTGCAGATCTGCTTGCTCATATTGCTAGCAGCTTTTCCTCTGGGTCTCACAATGTGAATACTTGACCATCCAGTAGGTTCAATGAGAACGCTATCTTAATGCCCAAATGCAGCTCCTTTTAGTTTACTGTAGGCTTATGAGCTACTGTGATGTCTCTCAATGTGCCCGTGTGGAAAGGTGTGTACGTGTGTGTGACAGTTGTGTGCGTGTGTACTTGTGTGTGGGTGTGTGTGTGTGTGTGTGCACGCGCGCCTGTGTGCGTGCATCTACACGAGAAGCAATGTATTCTATGCTGTTGAACAGCTGGCCGATGACAGATTATCATATCACATCACAACATCGCAGCCATCCTTGCCCGTAAAACATGCATGTGCCCATAAGCACCTATGAATTAATGAATGAAGGGTTACATAGCACGAAACCACATACTGCTACATGGTTATGATAGATAGGTGGCTAGCTGCTAGCAACAACACAAAGTGACATTCGGTTAAACAAGTTATGTTTGTATGTTAGTAACTTATCACGGACATAACGTTAAATGTTTT
This sequence comes from Amblyopsis rosae, assembly GCA_025399935.1. NCBI lineage: Eukaryota > Metazoa > Chordata > Actinopteri > Percopsiformes > Amblyopsidae > Amblyopsis > Amblyopsis rosae. The sequence goes on along the minus strand of JAODTR010012441.1, from coordinate 16,572 downwards.
GTATGATATGACCGATCACTAACCCAGATAAAAGCATTATTACTTGCGGTACAAAAAACGGCAATCCGTTTCCGACAGGGGATACAATTTCGGTATGACACCCGAGTGTGTCTTTATCAATGAGCAATGTTTAGGTTAAGTAAATCAACACAACATTATTTAAACAGCCTATTTCTAATCCTTTTACTTTTTCTGAACAATAGCCTATGTTAATCTAATGTATTTATTGATGTGCACATCACTCTTGATAATATGACTGTCCTGCAGACTAGTTGTTTATGCTACGGTGGCCTACCAGTTACTGTATCAAAAACTAGATTTACAGATGTGGTCATCTGCAAATGTTGAACATTAAACTTTTACTTATGGTTTGTGTACTGGCGATCAACATTAGTTCCTTGCCTTGTATACTACGTAGCTGGCCATATCCTCATAGGTGTGCTACCAAACAAAATGTGCAGTAATTACGCAACATATGCACGTTTCTCTAATTCGCCTGTTTCCCCGCCCCTCTCCATTTTTTTGCCAATACAGACCAGGATACAGAACAGTCCACTTTGAAAGGCTTGCTACTTTTCGGTGTCACATCGACATTGCTAATTCCAAAAACAGCTAGAAATACTTGGTTTTCATCGTATGGATTAAGTTTAAATACAACCACATTTTATTGCCATACAGTTATTGCCAATGACTTACATATCAAGTATACATGCAACTGGGGGTAGTCATGGCCTGGTGGGTTTATCACATGCTGTTTAGTTTGCTACAGGCAGAGCCATGTACAAGAGAGTCGCTGCAACTCTGTTCACTCCAAGGGACTATTTTTTCACAGCAATGGTGGATTGTGGAACCTCAAAACAGTTCCCTGAAGTTTGCCACAAATACCAAAAGTACCCTATAAATAAATATGTAAATATAATCGATGCATTTATTGACTACTATTAGTATTTTTTGATGAGTGTCCTCTTCCTCTCTGCTGCCCCCTGCAGACCAGCTGAAGATCACCAACCTGCGAGTCAACTTCACCAAGCTGCACACGCTGGGAGACAACCTGCTGGACTCCAGGCCTGAGATCAAAGAGAAATACTACTATGCCATCCACGAGCTCATCGTCCGCGGCAACTGCTTCTGCTACGGCCACGCCTCAGAGTGTGCCCCCATTGACGGAATCAGAGACGACATAGAAGGAATGGTGGGTTATGAAATGAAAGCTACAAATACTGAATGACACTACTGACTAGTAAAACCTAGCATGGTTCAAATACAGTATACACCCTTTGCTTTCACAATATAACCTATCTTGTATCTTTTGTTCTTGTAAAATTGAACTTAAACTCTGTTGAGACCAGCAGAGTAAAGGTGTATTTAAATGTATCTGGTGTGTCAGTGCGTCAACTCTTTAGACCAATGCCCACTGGTGGCATCTGACGTGCGTGCAGACACCAGATTTTATAGCGTAGTTCTCTTTAGCAGGGGTAACGCCCTCTAGTGGCGTCTGATGTCAGTGTTTAACCACACCCCCTGCCGGAGGGTGTTACGACAATAACCACACCCCGTGCCTGAGGGTGTTATGATGATAACCACACCCCCTGCCAGAGGGTGTTATGAGGATAACCACACCCCCTGCCTGAGGGTGTTATGACGATAACCACACCCCCTGGTTCCCTCCAGGTCCATGGCAGGTGCGTGTGCAACCACCACACCAAGGGTCTAAACTGTGAGCTGTGTGATGACTTCCACAATGACCGTCCCTGGAGACCAGCCGAGGGGCGCAACACCCACGCCTGCCAGAGTGAGTGGACCCCATCACCTTATCACCTCACACCTGGGGTTTTACTGTGTCGCTATTGCAGTTCCACTGGCTGAAGATAGGTGGCGCTATACTGAAAACTGCATTTACTCAGCAGAACTAACGAAGGTGTCCCTTTGTTTCACTGGTGCAACACAACTGACCTGTCAGTCAATCAGGGTACACATCTAGACAGAACTAGCCACATTAACTTGGATCACCTCCATTGGCGTTAAGCCAGATAATTACACACAGATGATAATAATACATAGTCTCATTCCAAATTGCAGTAATTTCTCTTATTTGGGCTTGAATAACTTAGTCCATGTCAGGGGATTTGACCATGTAGCTATAAATCATGTCAAAAATTAGGCACAGAAAGGATCTTCATAATACAGATCTTGCCAGAGTTGCTTAAAAGGCATCTGTGTGTAAAATCTGACTTGTATGAGAGTGACGTGATGGTGACCTATTCTGGATGCTCTGCAGAATCTTGAATGCTAATGGATATTTAACACACTACATGAACATGATGAATAATTGTGACTGTGGCGTGTAGTAATAATAAAGTGGACGTTAGTGTGTGAGATCCAGGATCGTGATGGCTTGGGTATTGTAGTATAGTTAGTATAGTAGTATAGTATATAAAGTACTTCTATAATGCATCTTAAGAATTAATGCTTATTATTGCATATGGTATCGGCTCGACATAACTCACCTTTCTGGTTTTCCACGGGCAACATTTGTGGATGGTATTTGGCACTTTTTTGGTATCACTAGTGTGGAGGTTTAAAAGCAAACTGTTACCAAAAGGTGATGTGAAAACCATGCATACTACTGATTGGTCTAGAATTTTATTTAAAGTTTATATATATATAGCCCTTAATCACATTACAGTCTCAAAGGGCTTTACAGCCTATATTTCACATGGAAACAAACAACACCACCTTAGCCAAGGAATATCGTGTCTGACTGTATCATTGCACAACACTGGGACATATCCTACTGCAAACAATGTCAAAACAACAAACTACAGAGCTAAAGAATCACAGGTACCATGTACCAAAACCGAGCCGGTACCAGGCAGTGGAAAAGCATCATAATCAGCATGAAATCACTCTGTGATTCGCGTCATTGTGCATTGATGCCAATTTAGTGTTAGCCTCTTCCGTTCATTAGCACTACGTCATAAGCAACTGTGCTAAACGTCTGATACATACAGTATATCCCTGTAAGCTCGACACGGGACTCTCTGACTTTCGGGAAGTAATACTGTCGATATACATTGGCTGTTAGCTTTGTCACTCACTCAAGTATGTCTCCGTAATTTCCGGTGCAACGATAACGCAGTGCTTTATTTACCAATTTATAATTAAACATTTATTTTAATCAGTAACTGTAGCCTACTAATTGTGCAGACCTGTAAACAGCCAGAGTCCTGTTGTTCAGTTTTCCTCATTGCAAGTTTAACGGCCGACTTGGCCATTGACTTACGTAGTTGGTCGTCGTCAATCAAAATACCTTGCTTGTCAAGTAGGCGGGCACTGATGCAGTTAGCCAGCGCTGTGTCCCAGACTTTACGTATGTAAAGGCTGGCTCTGCAAGACTAATGCGAATCAATACATCCATGATGTGAATGAGAAGAAGAAGATAATTAGGCTTAACAGAACACCGCAAAAATATAACATGCACAAATGTTTTAGCCCTCGCCCCCCAGTGGCCAAAAAAATACATAATACATCAAACACGCTAGTAAAAGTGATATATTTTTCACATTAATGTGTGTTCCTCTCCCAGAGTGCAACTGTAACGGCCACTCCAGCCAGTGCCACTTTGACATGGCCGTGTACTTGTCCACGGGCAACGTCAGTGGAGGGGTGTGTGAACACTGCCTCCACAACACCATGGGACGCAACTGTGAGCTGTGTAAGCCTTTCTACTACCAGGACCCCAGCAAGGACATCAGGGATCCTAGGGCCTGCATAGGTTAGTGCTACTGTGATGATACAACATAAAGGTGACTATATTATTTTTTGCCTGTAGACTAGAGCATCAGCCCATAACAAATGCTTTGTGGGCCACACACACACATGCATGCAATGTCAGCCAGGCTATGTAAACAAATAACAGAGGAGATCAGTCACGATAAGTATTTTTGTTGGCCGATAAATTGTCCAAGAAATTATCGCATAAACAACATTATTTTAAGGTCATTTTAAGGGCATACAAGATAAGACACGGGTGGAATGACTGACTATGTAATCCAGAGTCAACAATGGAAACAGAAAGAAGTTTAACTGAAACAAGGGAAATTTTTATATTAATATACAGTAGTAGCTACTGTCACTACAAAACATTGCACCATCAAAACAAGCATCCAACACACTGTCCCCGTAAAGGTTGGTTGTGAATTACATTCTGATGTGCCCTACACCAGCGCAATGATTTTGTCCAGACGCAGCCGTAACTTCATCCAATATTTTAGGATGAAAGTGATGCAGTTCATTAGTCTGGGAGACCGTTACAGTAGGCTATGTGGGTAAGAAGTGTGCATTGTGAAGCGAACCAAAAGTGTTGTATTAAGAAAACTTACTATAATCATATCAGGTTTGCAGCGATTTAAAACACACACTTTTTTCTGTTGACCGGTGGAATTATAAACCAGCAGCAGAGTTATATAGAGGTGCGTTCAGAATTGGAAAATGTTCGTGGCGAATATGTTTACTTTGAACATGAATTTTGAACATTTGTGTAAACATTCCAAACATATTAGATATAAACTGTCGCCCTTCTTCCAGTGTCAATGTGTGTTCGCTGAGGACTATCAGAGACACTATATAGCCTATAAGGACTTTGGAACTACCTCCTTTCAACTGTTTGCGGCAAACTCAAAGCAAACGGAAAACTGTTCGGCAATTCTAAACGTACATCTTTCGCTATTGTTGTGTGACATGATTTATTCGTTGTGATTGGTTACACCAGTTTCATTGGCTAAGTAGGCTACAAACCTTGAAGCAAATAAAACAAATGCCGTATTTTTGCATTTATTTTTTTCGAAACGTAGTTGGCTGGAGTTATGCAGTCGTCGGGAAAAACACCTTTACCTAAACAATAAAATACTCATTGGCCTTGAGGAACACGTATCACCTGTTGCTGTCTGATCTGTGTGTGTGTGTGTGTGTGTGTGTGTGTGGCGCTGCCTGCGAGCAGTCAGACAAGAGCACAGGAGCAGCGCAGCACTTTAACTGTTTTATGTGAGCAACACGAGTGTAAATACAATATCATCGCGGTATGATCGAAGTTATGTCCATATACCGCAGGATAAGTTGATATTGTAATTACGGCGACAGGCCTAAGCTCGGACCTAAACACACACACAGTCGGAGTGTGATGTCATTCTCTTCCCAGGATGCAATAGACCTGGTCAGTCGTTTTGTCACTGCCGCAATTCACATAAAAAGCCTTACTTTGAAAGGAACTAGACGTGAATGAGCAAGACACTGATGTGCATGCATGTGAGTGTGCTTGTACTTCTGGTGATGTTTGCATGTCACATACAGCTGAAGACATGGTGGTACTACTGTGATAGGCGTTGTGCTTGTGTTAGACAGCGTGTGTTATTGACAGTATCTGTTATGATTGCTATGATTTTTCTGATCTTTGGTGTTCAGCCTGTGACTGTGACCCGGACGGCTCTGAGAACGGCGGGACGTGCGACAGCCACACTGCTCCGCCCCTGGGCATGCTGGGAGGCCAGTGCCGCTGCAAGGCCCACGTGGAGGGCCCGCGCTGTGACAGGTGCCAGCCGGGACACTTTGGCCTGAGCGCAGACAAGGTCCAGGGCTGCCAACGTGAGTACACACTGCTATGACTGGTGTTAGCACCCGACCAGTGTGGGCCAGTGTTTGCCTTGGGTTTTGCCGCCACTCGTAGGGCCAGACTAATGGCTATGGCTAATGGAGACTTTGTGCTCTGCGCCCAGTGTTTAGTCTAGTACCAGGCTTTGTTTAAGCCTAGATTGGCAACAGAGGCTCATGTAGAAGAAACTTACTTGGTAAACCTTATGTATTTTTATTCATAATGTGGAAATATGGCTCACAATGTACATAATGAGTAGTAACCAATTATAGCTTTATTTGAAATGGGCTTTGCTTTGTTGTTACGTAGTTACGTCAATTACAGTATGTTATGTTATGAAATAAGGACATTTAATATAAAAGACACTGAAAACACATGTTGCTACATAAACGTCTCACTGTGTTTGAAAAAGATACTGTATATATCATGGCGTTTTAATAAGCTACCAATGAAGGTCTGTTTCACAACCATATTGGTTGCTCTCGGAACAGCAGGCTTTTCACTGGGATACGCTAAGAGACCCTGTGCTATTCCCCCCTCCCAGCCTGCCGGTGTGACCACAGGGGCACTGTGTCAGGCAACTCCCAGTGTGACCCCGTGAGCGGAGACTGCTTCTGCAAGCGCCTGGTGACTGGACACAGCTGTGACCAGTGTCTGGTAAGAGGCCACTCTTAGTCAGACTGACAGCCCAACTGTCACAGTAACTCTCTCCTTTCCCTCACGACGCCTAAAACCAGTGCTGGCTAGAACAAATGCCTTTGTTCTCTTTTATGCCCTCTTTCCCTCTGAACTGGGTAGTGACAAACTTAAATAATACATAATAAATATTAACCTAGTCTTAAGTTAAGTTGCACTTTTTCACTTTGTGTTTCTGATATGCGTAGCTCTTGAATGGAATACATCTCCATCCAAATCTCATTTGGTGTCAAATACAATACAAAAGGTAAAAAGTCTCTCTTTCTTGTTCTCTTTTTCTCCAAGGTGTTTGGCGGTGATTACACCTTCTATTATAACTCCCCCTCTTCCCCCAGGCGTGCTTGGCCATAAGTAGTAGCCAGGAATGCGAACCTCAGCCTGGCATCTGTGCTTAAATTTAGCCCAGGGACGTCAGGCCTGTCCGGTTAGAGTTGGGTTACAGCAGTTCGAAAACAGACAGGTCTTTAGAGATCAGGCCAGAGAGCAAGTCTCTGTTTGAGGTAAACTGTGTAAAGGTCATTATTTATATCTGCTCTCAAGTCAGCACCTTCTGTAGAACACAGAGAGAACAAGGGTGAAAAGGGGAACATAATAATTATACCTAGAGAGATATAAATCATTTGACAAGAGAGGATGTGCTCTCACAACTCATATCTCACCTACTGCTAACTTGCTATCACAGTGGAGCAAAGTGGAAGTCCCCCATCTGGTAGAACAGGGAATGATACACTAGCTGCGTTTACATGGACCCTATTAGTCCGATTGGAATGGGGGTCAAAATCCCAACCCAAAAGAAAATGCTCCGTATAAACACCACGATCAGAAGAGAAAAGGCCAACCTGATCGAAATTTCATTCCGAAGCAGAGAGGTGGTATAACCCGTTCCATGACCCGATTGAAAGAAGAATTCTACCTAAACGGTTAAACCTGATTACTGGGTGCGTTCTAATGAGCATTCCCTGTCTTATGTTTTGTGTGATGCCAATACAGTCTTTGGTGATGCCGGCAAACTATTCTGCACAGCCACTGTACAATGGATGTATTATGAGAACGGTAAAAAGTCTAGACATAGCAACTCCGATGAGCACAAATAAGTGATTGGGAATAAATACGGTGACTTCATCTGGAGCCGTACAGTTCTCCACCAGTCACACAAATAGCCTCACTCTCCAACAGCTAGTCAGTTTTACCATTTGCTAGCGGGACACGTTACATTATGAGCTAGATAATGTGTGTATGTTTAACATCACGGCGCATGTAACCACCACACCCGATTAGGTGACATCCCATGTAAACAAGTAACCCGAAACCAATCGGAAAGAGTCCGTTCGGAAAGTCATAAAAGTGTCCATGTCTATAACAGGGTATTTGCCTTTGCCTTTGTCTGTGTCTGTCACCTGTCTTGGTCCCGCCCCCCAGCCAGAACACTGGGCGCTGAGCCACGACGTGAATGGCTGCAGAGGCTGTGAGTGTAATGTGGGCGGAGCTCTCGACAACCAGTGAGTGACACTCTTTGGTCCTGAGATGCAACCTCATTCATGTATGTGATTTTGCTGGCAATTTCACTTTGAGCCATAGGCGTAAATATAAGGGGGGATGCAGGGGATGTGTCCCCCTCAATAAAAACATGAAAGACGCACTGGGGCCGCCCAACAATAATCGGAGTAGTAGCCTATTAAACCGCTTGACAAAGTATAATGACAAATGACAATTGTATTTCTAAACGGAAACTTGGGACCAAACCTCGCCGACTGAACGTTTTCAGAAAATGCCCATATTTGGCTACACCACCCATGTAACCAGTAGGGCAATCAAAGCACAAAAGTGTATGGTGGCTAATGCCAAAGCTGATCCAAAGAAGGGTATGTTTCTATGGACACTAGATAAGACGATTCAATACAGTATAAATAAAGGCAAACCCCATATTCCCTTAACAAAGTCCTATTTCCTTCTTTCAATTAATAAATTGACAAGGTTTTTAAAAAATAGATACCAAAAGTTTCAATAAAGAAATGTTTTTAGAAACACTACCGCAGATTTTTGAAGGGTCATACTAATTGAGAAACGCGACCCAAATCATGACAACACATTACAACAGAACTCCCCCAGACTCCCCGCTTTATACTGTATGCCCCCCAATGTTGAAAGGAAATCTACGCCCATGCTTTGAGTGCTACCGAACTCTGCAACTTCCTCATCTCAAAATAACTCCTCATGTGGATATTTGTTAAAAGATAATGCAGAAACAAAAATTTGTGTAATTAGCAGCCTAATTAATCAGTTTTAGGTTAAATTACTGATGACTCACCCCTGCATTCAGAGGCATATGCTAATGGTTTCACATAATTAGCTGTAGTTAAATGTTTAGTTAGATCTGGCAGGGGTTCCGTACATAACACATATCAAATACTATTGGCTGTTGTGTCCAACTGTAGTTAAATGTGTGAATACAATATATGTCTTCTCCATAGGTGCTCCATGCAAAGTGGTCAGTGTCACTGCCGTAGTCACATGACAGGGCGCCAGTGTACCCAAGTGGATTCTGGGTATTATATCATTGCTCTTGACCACTACCTCTATGAGGCAGAGCTGGCCAAGTTGGGACAGGTGAGAGCATTGGTGATGTATTTGAATGTACACAACAGTTGTAATGAATACTGAGGCATTATGCTGGCCTGTTCTCAGGGCTGTACTGTGGAGATCAGAGAGTACCCTCCAGGACGGCCTGCTACGTGGACAGGCCTGGGGTTCTCCCGTGCGCCTGAAGGGGGCACCCTGGAGTTCCACATCACAAACATCCCTTACTCTATGGAGTATGACTTACTCATTCGCTACGAGGCACAGGTCTGTGCACGTGTGTGTATTTATTCTCTTGTCCTGTTCTCTTAATGCATGGCTTACTCTTCTGTTCTCTTTTGTGCATGTGGCACCTGTTCATGCCAATTCTAATGAACTAATAAACCCCTGGACAGTAAAAGCTCACAGGCCTACGACATAGCCAATAAGCAATAAGGCAGTTACATGCACTGGGCTACAGTATATCATGAACACAGTCACAGTTCCAAGGTGCTTGTGTTTTGCTTTGAGAATACTATATCCAAATATGAGGTTACCTGTTCACTAATTGAACACAGAGATCGGTCAGCGAAGCAACACTTAGAAAGGATTTGATAACAGACAATCCTCAGCACCACACACCTGGCCTGCGTGTCTAACCCAGTGTTGCCTCACCTGTATCGTCCCCCCTGCCGTAACTGACGCAATGTGCCTGCTGGTGTAGATGCCCCGGGATTGGGAGGAGGTTCGTATAACAGTGGTCCGTCCTGGGCCCATCCCAACCAGCAGTCCCTGTGGCAACACCATCCCTGACGACGACCGCCTCACTGTCTCCCTCCCTGTGGGGGCCAGGTAGAGACCCTCACACACACACAACATATTATGTAATGTATGGACCACCAGCCACATAGTGCTTGACTAAATGATTACTCCTCATGCTAATGTGGTCATCTAAACACCCTAGTGACAAGTACACCACACACATGCACACACAACACACATACTCTTATGTGACATTAAGACACACACACACACACAAGCCCCAAAGGATAACCGTGAATGTATACTGTGTGTGTGTGTTTTAAAGACATACACACAAACGCACAACACAGCCCCAAGGCTAACCATGAATGTATACTGTGTGTGTGTGTTCCAGGTTTGCGGTCGTGCCCCAGCCTGTGTGTCTGGAGTCCGGTGTGAGCTACACAATTCGCTTTGAGTTCACCCGCTATCTGGACGGCAACAGCATTGCAGGCATTACCAGCGATGCTGTTGTGCTGGTAGACTCTGTAAGCCTGGAGTACTTTCTCACACACTTTACAACACAGCTCTTCTGTTGACATTCCTCACATCAAATAACGGTGGTCTCTTGTCCTGTGTCTCTGCTGCAGATGGTTCTCCTGCCCCGACACACCTCACTGGAGATGTTTACCGCAGGCGATCCCATCGCCAACAACAGGAAGCAGGCGTATGAGCGATACCGTTGCCATGACGCCGCCAAGACCGTGAGCAGGCCGCAGATGAGCGACACCTGTGCCAAACTCATGACCAGCATGTCGGCCATTATTCACGATGGCGCCCTGGGTGCGTGCGTTCAATTAATGTTGACCTTTAACCTTTTTGGTTGTGAGTTATCTTTTGTTAACTGGATTTTTCAATGTTTCATAACATAAACCCATGTTTTAGTTAGGGTGACTGATTAGACCTATACTATGTGGGCTTGTATCGTTGACTGATCTCTTCCTGACTCTTTTATGTCAGTTTAGTTGTATCTTCTTCTGAGGATTGATTAGACTTGATATAATAATAATAATAATAATAATAATAATAATAATAATAGCGGCCACTGCCATGCTTGTTTTAGATGTCTCCCTGCTCCAACACACATCAACATAACACTGATTTTAATGAATAATCAGGTGTGGACCAGGGTTCAGAGTATAAAGCTTTTTTTTTTTATAATGATTTTATGTGTTTGTATTTGTCCATTGTCCCTCCAGCCTGCAACTGTGACCCCCAGGGAGCTATGAGCTCTGTGTGTGAGGTTCGGGGGGGTCAGTGTCGCTGTAGGCCTAATGTGATTGGGCGGAGCTGTGAACAGTGTGCTCCAGGAACTTATGGCTTTGGACCCTCTGGGTGTATAGGTGAGACACGAAGGCTTTGGAAATGTCTGTAATATGGACGTTGTTTGACAATCTCTTGCGAGCCACAATGGTGCAATGTGACACACAATAACAATTTGATATTGAGTTTGATTCCTACCTCAATGTAGTGTTATAATGTCTATAGCAGGGGTGCCCAATCCTGGTCCTGGAGAGCTACTGCCCTGCATGTTTTAGATGTCTCCCTGCTCCAACACACCTGATTCTAATGAATTAGATGTAATCAGGCTTGTGCAGAGACTGATAATGACCCATTCATGAGAATCAGGTGTGTTGGAGCAGGGAGACATCTTAAACATGCAGGGCAGTAGCTCTCCAGGACCAGGATTGGGCACCGCTGCTCTATAGTGTCTGTTGTGAGTTACTACATAGAGTCCTAGCGCCCTCTAGTGTCTATTCTATTCAAAACGTTTTCTCTTTTCCTTTATTTGCCAATGAATCTGTGATTCTGACATTACCCATTTTCACAATCCACCATGGTACCTCGACTAGTGACCTCTCCATCTCATAACACTCTTTGTCCTTTATCGACCCTTTATCATTTTATCTTCTCAACTAAGCACTTTATTAGGCTATTAGAAATGTTCTTTGAGGATTGCATGATATATTGGTAATAAGTAAGTTAGCTGTGATGCGGTCATTATTCTAACAGTGCCCTGGTGTATGTTCACCTACTGACACTTTATACAACATGCTAAATGCTGTATTCTCTCCCTCCACCCTCCTGCCTCTGGCCTGTCTAGCTTGTGGGTGCAGCTTAGAAGGGTCAGTGACCCGGCTCTGCCACAAGCTGAGCGGACATTGCCAGTGCCGCCCAGGCGCCTATGGGCAGCACTGTGACGGCTGCCAGCCAGGCCACTGGGGCTTCCCCAACTGCCGCCCGTGCCAGTGTAACGGGCATGCCGATGAATGCCACCAGAGGACCGGGGTGTGTGTCAGCTGTAGGGACAACACGGGTGGAGACAAGTGTGACAGGTCAGGATGGGTCCAGGGAGAAATGAGGCTTAGAGGGCTTTAGATGAAGGTCGGTACTCTAGCGGCTAGTGTAGGTTGGCAATCTAAATCAATGGAAACTCTTTACATACAGTATATTTATTCAGACTATTTTGACATACAGTATGTTATTTACACTGGTCCATTTTTAAAGGTAGCATTTTCTATGCATTTTGAAAGTGAAAGTGTGAAAGCTGACTTTTTACAAAACTCTACAAACAGAACAGAACTACAAACTAAACAGTGTTAATGTGTAGACAGGAACATCTGCGCTTCTGTCTTGTAATGTCAGTGTGTGTGCCATTATCTCATTTGGCGTGATGCATGAGGTGTTTTTCTTGACAGCGTGGTATTGATTTTTCATGTGGAGAGCTGGTGGTGTGAATTCCATTTTTTTTTACTGTGGTAAAGGTGGGACTTAAAATAAAGTATATATTGTAATTAGGTACAATCTTGCCTGATTCCTTAGGTGTGCCGATGGTTACTATGGCAACCCAGTTCTGGGCTCAGGTAGCCAGTGTCGGCCATGCCCTTGCCCAGACGGGCCCAACAGCGGACGCAACTTTGCAGCTTCTTGTTACCAAGACAACCAGAACAGACAGATAGTCTGCAACTGTAATCAGGGTTACACAGGTAAACCATTCTGTTTGCTTTGCAACATTTGCAACACTCTCAGAAAACAAGGCTGCTTAGGACTGAAAATTATCCATATTGTAACATTCAACCAGTGTCCTTGTTCACTACCTTAGAGATGCTCTGATATGAAATCTGTCTAACAACCAGGTAACCTTTCTTTTTTTACCAGGCAAGTTAGTTTAACATATCGTTATTTTTTAATGGGTGCCACATTTGGAACCCATAGCATTACAGTACATAATAAAGGTGGGACCAGTCTTAGATTTTGAATGGAGCGTTCTCAGTGGTTGATGGTGAATGGTGTAATGTGTTATCTCTTCCCCTCCCCTCCCACCCATTGTATTACTGGTACAGGGATTGTTAAACGCTCCGGGGTGACCGTTTTTAAGCGTGAGTAATTGTGGTGACCCCCTGCCTCCCTCTGTCACACGGGCCCTCCACATGCATGCTTTCAGCACAACCCGTCCTCCCTTCAATGGTGATGTGCCACAAAGTGCACCCCTGCCAAAATGACCTGTCTCAAAAAGCATACAAACAAAAACAAAACTAAACATATAGAAATAAAGGGACAAAATATGATGTTTGAATGCTTTGATGTCACAAGTATTTCTTGGGTTTAAGATATATTAACTGACTCAGACAGACCAAATTAATGTTTTAAACGTTTAAAATTTTACTTTTTTTAGCACACAGCGAAAATAATTAACTAAACTAAACTAAACTAAACTATACTCTCATTTTATTACATTATTTGAAAGCTCATTTGAACCAGGTCTGTGGAAATTCTTCATAGTTGTGGACCTGACCCAGAGTCATAATCTTCTACTTAACAAGTAAAAGTGTGGTTATGTCTGAAGAAACATAATGCTTTAAATCCTATAAAATGTGGACTCAGAATATAGTCGTCGGTTGATTCTGAATCTGGGTTGGCATTGACTCTATCCTTTGTGAAGCAGGTGTAACCTCTGTTCACTTAGTTCCTAAGCACCATTTATATAAAGTGAGACAGCAGCCATTTTGACCGTGCACACTGATGTCCAGGAATACTGTATGATGCCATACATGTATACCGTAATACTAATCAGTTAATCAGACATCACTCTGCCCTGTCTAGATACTGTAACGTACTGTATCTTATACAGTTAGCTTGGCATACTGCATACTGGCAGAATGCTGCAAGCTACTGGTTTGAAACACACTGTACTGTATCTGGGGACCAGAACATGTTCAAGTGTTAGTGGTACTTCACCTGTCTGTTCTGCTAGTCAGATATGTGAAATATATATATCTGAGCTCAGAACCATCTGAAGGTTTTTCCCCCAAGTATTAGCCTGGACATTACCATGCTAGTTTATTTCCAGAGATTGAATTGGGGGTTCTTAAGGAAATATGGAGCTCTAACTGTAATCTGGTGCGAACAGCGTAATATAATGTACAGTTTGTGTGCTTTCTGATAATGCGCTATACTGAAAACGCTGGTATCGCAAAGTCCCATAACTAATAATTACTGGTTAACTAAACACCATTGACTGACTATAGTTGTAAAAGTATCAGTGCTGATGGCCTGGGTGATATTACGCTCCTTGTTTATCTTTATGCAGTGATTTCAATGATGGTTAAACCCAGTAATAGAATTAATCCTTCCATACACACCAAACATATAGTCCCAGAAGTCCTTGCTTCTTATGTTCTATCTGCACCCCCCACATCCCCCCAACAGGCAACCAGTGTGAGGAATGTGCCCCTGGTTACTACGGCAACCCATCCCAATCAGGCGGGCGCTGCTTGCCGTGCCAGTGCAGCAACAACATTGACATGTCAGACATGGATGCGTGCGACAGGAGTACTGGCGAGTGCAAGAAGTGCCTTTATAATACAGAGGGGCCCAACTGTGGCATCTGCAGGAGTGGTTACCATGGGGACGCGTCCAGGCGCAACTGCAGGAGTGAGTAGTACCCTGCTTGTTTGTCTGTTTTCCTTTTGTTCTTGTTGGTAAAGGGAAACTAAATGTAGTATTTGTATACTTAACTGTCAATGTCAGTCAACTATCAACAGTACTTTTACTAACACTAATTTACCTTATTTAGTCAATTTTCATCTCCCAGTCTCATAAACATAACATTAACTACAATATCAAGTAGCTTGCGTGATAGCAACACTGGAGTAGTACAGTGTATGTGGTCGAACACTAACAAAAACGTTAGTGTTCTGCTTATACATTCATTTTGAATGCAAAAGAAGATCCAGTTCAGCCAGGGACCGTATTCATCCACCAGCATGTAATACGCCTAATAATGTAAACAGCACACTGTAATGTTCAAAACTATTTTTGTCTGATGTTCTGCTTCTGTTGTCATGGAAAGCTTTCTCTGTGGTGTCTTACCTTGATTTAATACCCATGATGCACCTCTCTATCGCTCTGCTCTGCTAAGAGTGCACGTGTAACTTCCTGGGCACCGACCGCAGCCAGTGCATGGAGCGCGATGACTGCGTGTGCCAGCGGGCCAGCGGTCAGTGCCAGTGTCTGCCAAACGTTATGGGGCTGGCGTGCGACCACTGTGCCCCCAACCACTGGAACCTGGCCAGTGGGAGGGGCTGTGACGCTTGTGGATGTGACCCCAACAACTCAGTCACCTCATCCTGTAATGAGGTATGTTCAAATATACAATATATGTATTCTGAAATGGATGGCATTAACACTAACCATTTTACACGGAAACATACATACATGCACTTGTTAATGTCATTCATGTACATGGTATGTACATTGATTGAGGCATACTCTGTGTGTTTTTTGAATGGGGCATGCTACTGTTCGTTAGACCATATTACATTTACATGGATGCCATATTTTGAATACATGTTAACGTAGTGGTTGTGGTGCATGCTGGGTTCGCTACAGTTCACGGGCCAGTGTCAGTGTCGTGACGGCTTTGGAGGGAAGACATGCACCGACTGTCAGGAGAACTACTGGGGAGACCCCCGGACACAATGCAGAGGTCAGCCACATGAAGCGCCCACCGAACATAACGCATAGAGACGTCTAGCATGTAGCTAACCTCTCTCTCTCTCTCTCTCGCCCCAGCCTGCGACTGTGACTGGCGTGGCATCGGGACGTCCCAGTGTAACCGGGTGACGGGCCACTGTGTGTGCCAGCAGGGCGTTTCAGGGGTCCGCTGTGACCAGTGTGCCAGGGGCTTTTCTGGACACTTACCCACCTGCCAGCCATGTCACCAGTGCTTTGGAGACTGGGATCGCATTGTCCAGGTAGCGTGTGTACTGTTATAGTATGTGTTCCACCTGTAATGTAACGACGTTGGCTATGCATTCACTCTGAAGAGACGCATCCATGTAAGAAGCAATGGCAGCAATGAGAGATGGAACAAACTAGCCAGGCTACAGCATCTTGGTTCCCTTCGTGGTGGATCTGTGAAGGGGACACGGAGAGAGGATGACGTTAAATACTAGGGATGGCACAATCCAGTTTTTTCAGTCCCAATACCGATACAGATACCGGCACTTTGGGTATCTGAGTACCGATCCGATTCCAGTGTTAAATTAAGTTATGTTAAGTTGCAAAGTAAATGACAGCCAAGCTCTATTTTAGGAAACCGGCTGCTGATAGTGTGGCCTGGGTAGGTTAGACATGGCTGATGCTTGACAGTAGACCTACGTGCAGTGTTGGGCAGTAGTTTAACTAGTAGCGTCGCTACATTTCTGAGTAGCGTGGCGTAATTGGCGCTGTTTTCTGAATCCAGTAGCGAGCGACGCTCTTTTAATTGATCAAGTAGTGCGGTAGCATCCGCAGAAGCTACATTTTCCCAAGCATTTCTGAATCTGCAGCTCAAGCTTAAGTCTGATACAACTGCTAAGAATCAGTAC
>JAODTR010012422.1:17034-28001 GCA_025399935.1 Amblyopsis rosae | reverse complement strand
GGGGGGGGGGGGGTGGGGGGGGGGGGGGGGGGTAGCTGCGAGGTGTCCCCTAAGTTGTTGACATGCCAAAGACCAGTAGGAGATGCCGAGGACATGCTGTAATAAGAAAAACAATAGGTTGGGGGGTCTCGAGGACCCGGGGATGATGATATGGGGGGGGGGGGGCGGATCGGAGAAAGACAGGAGGTGTCTGTCAAAATCTTTACGGCTCTAAGAACCTCATCGTCAGGGGCCACAGCTGGCCAGGCTCAGGGGGGAGGGCAGGAGAGTGACCTACCTTAATCCCTTCAACTTTCCACTAAAGGAAGCACTCTTTTAAATTCTGTCTCCATCCCTCCCTGGGGAGGGAAACGTTATCATCTGATTCTTCCTTCCTGCCCCCCTCCCCCCCTTCCCCCCTGTGCAATGCATCTGCCAGGTGTGATAAGGCAGACAAACGTCGCCTTTACAGAGCTATTAAAACCATTCCTGGCCGTGGTTCTGAAATGATTATCGCCTTAGGCCCGCGGTTACAGGTGAGCTGATAGCTCGACCTCCATCTGCCGTATCTGGGCGACTCTTTGAGTCTCAGGGCTGGCTGCATATACCTGAAGATTATGTGCATTGCCTAAACCGCTTGAATGCCGTGACAGAATGGGGGAGATGGTGGAAGTTGGGTGCGTGGGGTGGGGTGAAGGGGGGTGTACCACTAATAAAAAGGGGAGAGAAGGCATGGAAAGAGCATGCGTCCTGACATCCAAAATGCTGTGCGAGGCTGATAAGAGGTGCCGTGACAGCTCTTCCCCCCTTCCGTCAATGACTGGCTGACTTCATACAGGCCGCATTGACAGTGTTAAAGGGCAGCCGCGATCTGTCTTGGAGGAGCTGCTGCTTTCAAACGCATGTCACATCGCTTTAGGATATAGCCTTTATTTGCCTCGCATGCTGCTATTTTAACGCTTTGTGCTTCTTCAATAAGCGTAGGTGGTGAATTGCGGTGGAATATTCGACATCGAAATCTCATTTTTAACACGATCCCACAAAACTCTGTTAGTGGATTTTTTATCCATTGTTCTGTCAATATGTTGTGTGTGTGTGTGTGTGTGTGCGCGCATGCAATTAAGCCCTTCCACACTCTCTGATTCGCAAAGATACACATGACTTCACGTCCAATAGGATTGCCAGAATTGAGATGAGCTTGGAGGCAGCTGCATGACTGTGAAAGCCTTGACCCAGGCATTTACATTTTAAGTATATCGTTTATTTCTCGCTGTACTGTAGTGAAACAGTAGTTTGTTTAGCATTTTAGATTTGGGAAGCCATACAGTGCATACAGTAGGGCCGTGATTGTCAAGCGGGTATAGATTGGCTGTACAGAGTTGTTTTAACGCCTTGAAAAGAATGGACTGTGGCATTTAGCAAGTCGTGTAATAGACTGTGTATAGGAACTGCTTAGCACACACTTCTGTTAGTGGCTGGAGCCGGGACATCAAGAGTGGAGGATTGCTCCCAGCTACAAATGTGTGTCCAAAGCCTTCCAGGCTCCACATCTGCTTCATAGAGATACAGTTATCCCCACAGGCACCTCCCTCTGCTGGCTTGCTCCCATTACCTGCTCTTCACTTGATGGTCTGTGGCCAGGAGATGAGCTCATTCCCTCCCTTCCAAATCCCCCCACCGCCCTCTGGGCCATATTTGCTGTTAAACACATTATGATTCTGTTTAAAACACCACCCCCACGACGCAAAACATTTGTAATACAAATCAAACAGTTGCGTTTCCCAACGAAGAGAGGATGCGTTGTTATTGACATCGATGGAGTGCTGATTAGCTTTTCGAGATACTAACAGGTCTCATGACCAGTCCCAGAAACACAGCCTGACAGCTGAGACACTTAATTCTGGCAAAAACTAAGGTAATAATAACATTAATTTAATTGCACCTAGAATTTTTTCTCAAATTGACCTTACCCTCTCTACAATATAATTACCAAGGTAGTCACTTTTGTTCACAGCAGCCAGACACATTGTGTAAGGTCAGTGACCCCGTAATCTGCATAAAGCATTAAACGAGTGATAAAGCAAGTCTTACAACGGTCTAATGATGAGTGATTAGCTGGTGGAACCTGTACATTCATTTTAAATGTAAATCCTGATAACAAGTAATTTGGGAACTAAGTAAGTGTGTTGTTAATAAGGCCAATGGGGAAGCATAAAGGTTACAGAAATGAAACCCAGCTGTCTTTAGCTTGGCATGTTTTCTCACTCGCACATTACCAATTCAGTCCTTTATTTTAGAGCTTGAAATGCCATAAGTAAAGGATGCGGGTTTAATGTATTGCTAAATGCCAAAATCACTTGTTAGACTGACATCTGAGGTAAGAGTTACAGTACAATAATGGGGCTGTGGGGAGATGGTAGCTTGCCTTTACGGTGGCATTTACATGTACTGTATCTGAGAAAGATGTTGCTTCATGCTCAACAGTCCAATTATGGTAACGTATAATTTTTTTATTTCTGTTGCTTTCTCATCTCGTGGAGGAGAACTGAAATTGGAGATGTCCGGTACTCTTTCTCTTGACCATGCCAGGGGCATTTAGATGTTATTCTATACAATATCAGCTCCTCAAAGTAACAAAGCACCTTTGACGTGAGCAACTCTTTTAACCAGAGCCGATGGTTCACTGGAGATGATTGGAGCTGTTCATCCAAGCTGAGAGCTTTTCACCCCAGTGTTTAATGAGCTATGTTCAGGTCCACTCCACATCCATCTCTGTCCATTATTGGCTCCAAAAAGCTTCCAAAATGCCATTTTCAGCAGTCAATCTACTCAACCAATAGCCTATTCAACAAAGTGCCAAGTCTTTCTCGCTGGGGGTGATTTAAATTCTGCATCCAGATGAAGACAATGACGAGGGTGGGGAGAAAGGACTTGAGACGGTTGTCCTTCCAGAGGGTTTTGATCGATCACCCGGGTATTCAGGAACCAGCGGTCACCATCGTTGAGTGTCGTCTTGTTTACTGACCACACACACACACAACCCTATTTCCTACACCCTCCTGTGAGCCCGACCTGGAGGAGGAGTGAGCAGCACACTCCGTGAGATCTGACCACCGTTAATGGACCGCTCTTGCCCTAGTCACATGCTCCCCGTCCTGTTTTCCAGTGGGGTACTGTGCCTCTCGTGTGCTGCCAGCATTAATTGGAGGCTTCGTAGGCGTTTCTAAAGCATCCGACCCCCCTGCATCAGAGCCGCCAGGGGTGCTGTTTTCTCTGGATGTTATGAGAAAATGTCGGAGGGGGTCGGGGGAGAGGGGAGCCCAAAAATGTGACCCTAGCTTAGTGGTAGTTCGCCAGCTCCCCAGGGGAGATGAGAATGTCTAACAAGTGAGGCCTTTGAATGGAGTTCACTATTAATCATCTATGTCCACTTTGTGTTGGCCCGCTCGTTCAGTGAATTGCTATTCTCATCAGCCACAACAAACGTCTCTCGCTGCCATTCAAGTAATACTCTTTATTCCTCTTTCATAAGGAGAGATTATTGCCAAATGCATCTATGCCCTGGCTGTGAATGCCTTGAATACATCAGTAGTCCATCAGCAATTAAACTGCAAGATGGCACGGAATGGTTTCACAGCCTGGTGCTGATGCGTTTTCTAGGAACAGCTGAAATTAGATTTTGGAAGACACTGTTAATGAAAATGCAAAGGACACAATTGCCTATCCAAATGTTGTCTCTGAATTAGCCTGTGAATCTTCCTTCTGTCTCCATTGGGTATATCTTAATATACTTGACACTAATCTTGTCACGTTTCCAGGGAAAACAGTAGGATATACTTAAATTACAGCAGATGACAGAGCAATACATACGGTAGTCTGATAAACAGATTAAGGGGATAACATCACTCATTTAAATGTAATGCATGTAGGATTTAAGAGTTATCTTAAAAAAATAAATGAAATAAAATAAATAACAAAAGGGAATTGGAGTTTGAAAATCAACAGGTCAAAAACCCTCCCCTCTTGCTCTTCATGTGATTGTTAGGGATGCGCCTCACCAGTCAGGGAAAATAAGGACTTGATTGGTCAGAATTATTTCAGGCAGAGTCAAAGATATTGATTTACATAAAGACTAGAGTACATATTGTATTCTCACAGAGCATTTCACTCCGGTGGACGTCTGTGGCATTAATTCAGTAATGCCTTGAAATAATGATTGTAGCATAATGTCTTAAGCTGCATAAGTTCTTCCATACAGTACATATAGTAACAGGACATGTTCTGTTAAAGTGCCAGCAACGTCACTAGATATTCATGGATGGGGGGGGGGGGGGGCGCTAAGCCGCCAAAATGACCTTTAATCGTGTATTTTTAGAGGTGTTTCGGTCAAAAGGAACGAATCAAAACATTTGTTCAACGCAGAGAATCATTCGTTAGTCCATTTAAAATATATCTATCCTGTTTGCAAAGCCTATGGATTTTTAAAAGACCATTTCTGTTTCTAGCAAGTGCAGTGCAAATAATTTTTAAAGACCAAATGCTGAATTCTGAACATCAAGGTAGAATATGTTAGCAGCCTATCGTTCAACACACGAGTGACTCGGTCCCGTGTCACGGAACGTGAAAGTCCCACTATAGCCTGCACACAGAGCTGCGTCGTTCTCGTTGAGATGAATGAGCAACTACTGCCGAAGCCCGGCTACTACTTCAGCGAATTAGCCTATTCCAATATGGGGCATGTGAATAGATTATGCCGATGTAAAGCATGCTTTTTTAAGAGGCTACAAAAGGCTCCATTTTCTTTGTCTGAACAGATCTGAATATCCCGGAAATGTCAGTGTCGTGGAATAACTCGTGGAATGTGAAGCTGTAGTCTGTCAATGTAGAAAGAATAGCTTATAGGCTATGTATTTTCAAGAAATGTGATAATTACGCCAACATTGCATGTACAAAATGTAGGCTAATTAATACGAATATCATCATTCCTGTTGACATTTTGGGTTGTGCGGCATGCAACTTCACAGAATGAATGAAAATGGGCAGGGGCATCTCGGACATGAGTGACTCCTGGGATTTTGGGAAACCGGAAATGGCACTGAACTACTTTGCAAATTAGTCTTTTGAACTAATCCTTTCATTGAAGGTCATGATTTCAAATCTTTAACATCTCTATTTTAGAGTAATGTATTAAAAATTCAAAATATATTTTTGGTAATGTATGTTAGAAAGGAATCTACAGTATGTAACATAACTTTGAGAATTGTATTCTCAGCCACTGAAAAAACGGGAAAAACTAAACATTTTAATATTTCAGAATATTCCAAACCTACATAAGTACAGCTAAAATACAAAACAAGTGTTCAATGTGTGATTTTCTGTAATGGTGTACATATGAATGTTGTAAAACTATTAAAATAAATAAACTACTTGCTGTTTCCCAACGCGCTAAAAGTAACATGGCCATAGTTAGTGCAAATACAAAAATGTACATTCTATATGAATCACGCAAACATAACAAAGAACTCTGGGGAAGGGGGAGTGGCTTAATGCTGTCAGTGCAATCCTTTTGAAAGAGAGAGAGATGTTTGCTATGTTTACTGCATTTGCCCAGTAACGTACAACGTTTCGTCAGCTAAAAAGACTGTAAACGCTTTCTGGTACAAAGCATGTGTTTTTAACAAATTGCTGATTATAGCTCATGCCTACTCTGACATTTCTAATGATAGATAAATATGTAGGGGTGACTAATTATATTCTAGGTGAGCTAAAGGCCCCCCTAAATAGGTCTGGCAACATCCCTGGTAAATGCCTAATTTACATTTTTCTGATATTCTTTGTTTTCGGGTATGTTTCCAAACAGGTACGCGTTTTAAGAATGCATTTATTTAAACATGGCTGCAGATTGTGTAAGGATGTGCCAATGAGTCCAACTCATAATTTATTAACTTTTTGATCATACTGGGTGTCGCTTTTGAGAGATGGATGCTCAAATCGTGACATCAGTAATATAGGTCATGCAAGTTGCTCGACACGCACGGAACACAGATGCCCAAATAAATGCCTACTTAATTAGTTATATATATATATATATATATAGTGTATACAAATATTTATAAGTGCTTTAAATGTTTTTGCTATTTAATGTAGCTTAATGACGAGGGTGGGGAGAAAGGACTTGATATGTACCTGGGCACAGATATTCTGTAGCACAGAATATCTGTGGAGCATAATGTAAGCTACTGTAACTACGTAGTTGTTGGAAGTGAGTCAATATGGCAAATCCTGAGAAGAAGACGGACTAGGGACCATTCAGATCATATTTCCTCATTACCCAGACACACGCCAGATGACACATGCTCTAATCAGCAGCCCAGAGTGTTAGAGGAGTACAATGGTAGGGGAGGGAAAAGCGTAGCGGGGACAGTGCTCACCTTCTTCTTAAACGAAGCCTTGTTCTCAGATGTGGTTGCCTTGGTGAGCCAGAGCATGCTGCCTTTTCAGTTCGCCGGGCTTTGAGAGACAAACGCATCACACAAAGCGAAGTGGGCTTCACTTCTTAGCATACAGATGGCTGTGGCGAGGTCCCCGCTGGATGCAACTGTAAATACAAATTCTCTGAGATTCTCCGTCAGATGTGACAAAAGAATGCTGGGCTTCCTACAGTACACACCTGCGACATCTGGTAGCTCTCTTTCTTTCTTTCCTTCTTTTTTTTTCTCTCCTTTCATTGATGCCAATTAGAAGGCCGAGAAAGATGGCCAAACCTCCAGGCTTAATTTGACATAATAGTGTTTTGCATGAAATGAGACCATCTGCTTTGAAACCTTTAATTTCTTCCGATGACTTAAATGTGTTAATGCTGTGCGCGCTGATTTGCCGTGCTGCTGACGTCTTTGTGGGAAAGGCTAGCGATGGATAAAGACGAGAGAAATAGGGAGGCTTTTTAACCCCATTAAAATGAACCAAAGCAAAAGCGTTCATTGCAATAACATGGCAGCTCCGGCACATGACATTTTAATAAAACAGTGACCTAATTACTTTATTTTTCAGCCCCCCGTTTTGGAGGCAGTGACCAGTTTTAATGTTCTGTCACAATTCTCAGTTAAAGCTGTGCTCTTCAATTGTATAGCACCCACAATGACGCCCAGCTCACTGTTCATGTTCTGAGAGTGCTAGATTAATTCTCCTAGTCTCGCAAGGCTAACAGTCGTGAGAATTGTCAGAAAAACAGATGCTTGTCCAAATTGCCCAGAATGTAACTGACAGGACAACTCAGACCTTGGATAATGCCAGGTGAAAAACGTATACAGTATACTGTAGCTCCTAAACATATACTAAACTCAATATAAAACATGTCAAGCTAGCATTTTGGCACTATTGCGATTTGTCAAACACCTTTCGTTGTTTTCTTTTTCTGCAATTCACCGGTATTCGCGGTCCAACGTCCAGAAACCAGCAATTGTAAATGTAAAATTACGGGGACGTGAGGTGAGTGGGCTAACGTACAGTTATACGTATGGCCTAGGCTAACTTTCAATGAAAATTGTGTGCGATAACATTGCACACGGCTAGTTGTCAAGGGAACACACTGCACAAAACTGTGCACACTTGCCACAACTCCGCCCGACCCAACTGGACATGTCAAACTCTATAAAACTACAAATGACTAACACAGACTGACGGCACACACTTATCCAACAGTTGGTGTTGGTTGGAGTTGGTCTGAGTTTGTCTGAGCAGTGTGCCAAGCACCTTAACACTGCTTTTAGCCCCACAGGGTTAATTCCAGAGTTAAGTGTACCCCAAGCACATGCTGAGACATGTACTGTAGCTGTCTAAACCTTCAGCACAACTATCCACACTGCTGGGACGTGCTGGTCTGCATCCGTGTGTTTGGCCTTTGGATTGAGTTTGCTTTCTCTGGCTTTGCACGCTCTCCCTGTTCAGCCAGAGGTTCGGTTCAATGGTCCGTGTGTTCAAACCCCAGCCGGCGGTTCCACCGTGGGGGTCTGGGGTGTTGGGGATGGTTGGGGTGTGGGGGAGGAGCGAGGAACGGCACACGTGGAATGAAACAAGCGGCGAAGATGCGTGAGCGTTTCCAGAAGGAGTCGCGATGGGAGTTGGTGACCGGGCGAGCGAGCGGTGTGGTAAGGGCGGTTTGTGGCCTATGTGTGATGCCGTGCGTATTTATTTATATAGATGTATTTGTATTATTTTGTGCACGGTCCACAGCAGATGGCGAAACACACTCGCTCATATGCCAAAGGCCATTACTCAAGCCTGTCTAGGAGAAACAGTATTTATTTATATAGATGTATTTGTATTATTTTGTTTTGCCCTCACCTGCTCTGCCACAGTGCCTGTACCAGACCCAGTAAACATGCCGTTGTCGACCTGCATGGGCTTATCATCGCTGTGCAAGTCACCTCGGGTCGCTGGGTTGATTACAGAGGTTTACCTATTATAATTATGCCCTCTCCTTGTGGTTTGCCAGGGATTGAAGGAGCGCCAGGAGCGGCCATCTTCCCTCTGAGGCAATCGCGCGGCTGTCTCCTTAGTGACTTACTAGACCACAAGGCTTTTTGTGAGACTCGGCTTTGCCCTGTTCCTGTCAACAGAAGTTAAGCGCTATGCTCAGGAAGAGGTGTAAAATTAAATGGCTGGCGGTTGCCATTAGCACACTTCTCACCATTTAGCCCTTCCTTTACCATATACCATACTCATTGGATTATGGGAAATTAACATTATAAGTGTTCACATTAGAAAGCCAGCCAGCCAGACTGGCTTCACGTTACGTTTTCCTCCCATGTAAATACCTTAACACTTGTAATTACCTGTTGTACAATAAAAAAGAAAAGAGATTGTTGTATGAAAGGGTACTGTATGCTAAACGACTTAGTTGTAACCATTGTAATTGTAGAAACTTTATCCCAACACACGTCATTTTTATTCAAATGGTCTGCCTGTGTTGCTGACATATAATTTGACGCCTTGCTGCTAATTCCTACAGCGCACATTCCTCATAGTCCAATGTAATGAAGTTATTGCTACCAAAGTATTATAAATTATTATAATAATTATTATTAATATTATTATTATTATTAGGGGTTTATCTGTGCAGAACAGTATTGTACGAGCCATATGGTTGGGTCCCATCAACAACATTCTGTAGATTTGAGAGTGCCTGCCATTTAATTATCTTTGTTTTGCCTGGCAGGAAATAAGGGGCCTGGATGGAAACAATAGAGTGAAATAGCAGGAGACTGCCATTGCTGAGAAAAGGTCAATAAATACACCAGCGTGAAAGAAGAAAGTAATTAGCAGTAAAACTAATAGATTGTGGAATATTGTTGTGAGGAAGCAATTTCACTTGTTTTGTTTCTCGTCGGGGACAGAAGTAGGGTGGGAAGCAAACACTTTTTAAAATAGGGGATTCGTGTTTTTTTATTTTTTTATATTATTTCTGTTTCATGGCCATTTGTCACCACATCCATGTTCCCTGCTTGGCAATACAGTCTCTGGCTATTTTAGAAATGATGCCAAATTTTTTGCAACAGTGGAACCAAATCGTATGAAGTGGGCATTATTTTTGCTTCCCAGAACCCAAATCATCTTCCAAGAAACCTCAGATCTCATCCAAGTTTACATGCAAATATCATTGAATCACCTTATTCAGCTCCCCCCTTATCTTACCTCTTAGAAAACCCAGAGCAGGACAAGTTGGCACCGCTTACACTGATAAAGGGAAGTAGTGGGCATTGAGTTTACTTCCATTGTGTACTGGACACAAGCCAACACATTTACGTTGTTTCCTCAGACAGCTGAAACTGGGAATGGTGGGATGTGCTGGATATGAGACAGATCTCTGCAATGCAGTATTTAAAGGAGTGCTTAAATAATTAATCTCGCCCCCATACCTCCCTCTCTCGGTTTTGGAAAGCCATCCTCAAAGTGTCACTGATGGGCCCTTTTTAATCTGACAAGCCTGTGAAGCGCAAATATCGTGGTGGCTTAGCTTCGCAACATCTTGTGGGATGCATAAATACTGGGATGATAATGAGGCTCTCTTTTCAAAAGAATCGATGAATTAATAACCAATCGCTATTCAGTGAGGGATAGTTCAAAGGCTGTCATAAGCTAATAGTGTTCGTGGGCCATGTCCGTGCTTCAGAATGAGGCGCTGTCATTTTTTTAGGTCACCGACACACTACTGTACGTGACTGATTTACTATTTTCTTTTTTTGCGTTATTTCAAAACAAACATAAAAACTAGAAAGTTGAGACTGGCGCAAACATGTCTCTGTTGTTAACAATCGCAAATGGGCAATTCCACATTCATGACCTTAGGGAGGAAACCTGTAAAGTACATTCAACAGAAAAATTTCAAAACAACAATATTCTTTTTCTCCATTTATACTGTAACAGCATTTTTCTTGAAGTTAATTTGTTGAAAAGTCAAATTTCAGTATAATGTGGATTCCAATCTCTAATCATCAATTTGTCAGTTAAACTACAGCATGGAGATTAATACAACCTATTCTGAGTGGTTTTATATGTTTAACATATATCTAATGAGGGGTGGGACAGAATATCTTACACTTCTAGGTGTTAGAGGAGAAGCTATCTTCTGCTTTATGTGTGTAATTTGACTCAATGTAAAACACTTTGTATGAAACTGTGATAATGTTCATTAGTCCATTATTAGAAATAATAGTTTGTAAATAGTAAAAGTTGGCAAATAGTGATATTTGCATATTCCTTATAGGCACGTCTTCATTGGAACTGGTGATTTAAGTTCATGGAAAAACTTTGACATGTTATTACACTTGTGCTGTCGCCAATGCAAATCCATTTACATTGCTAATTTGATGTTAATTCAATTCAGGCACCTTGGTGATATGAATGTTTCACTGACATTGATGTGATGATGGCAAACATTCTTGGCAGAACTACAAGTAATATATTGAAAGACACGAAGGATACTGCTA
>JAODTR010012422.1:0-16934 GCA_025399935.1 Amblyopsis rosae | reverse complement strand
TGACATTGATGTGATGATGGCAAACATTCTTGGCAGAACTACAAGTAATATATTGAAAGACACGAAGGATACTGCTAGTTATCATTCCAGCCCCATCACCCGCCAAGCTTTCTCACACATATTTTTCCACAGCCGTTATATCTAGGTCATACTTGGGTGTATCACTCGGCGATAGGAGCAAACACATTCAACCAGTCCAACTTTTCAATCATGCACTTCCTTGATGGCGCTGATTCGCCAAGCTGAAAGTACATTACAAGCCAAAATTGCGCTGGATTCGGGGCTTCTTGGGCCGTCCCAGATTAATTTGTTGTGGCAAGCAAGAAGGGAACGTGCGTGCAATAGCCTGAATGTTAGGATCTCTATGTGAATGTTCCCCCTCTCCAACCAATGTATGTGGTGGAAGTGCGTAGAGTGGTGCGGCAGGTTATCCAAAAGTCGCAGTTTCAAACCACGCTAACTCCTCCCAAAGTGTTGGTGTCAAGACACCTAACACTTACTGCTCCCGGTGGTCAGGTAGTGCCTTCCACGGCAGCCATCGACATCGGTGTATGAATGTGTGTGTGCGAATGGGTGAATGTGAGGCAATACTGAACACTGTACAGCGCTCTGAGTGGCCGTAAGGTTAGAAAAGCGCCATATAAATGCAGGCCAAACATTTATATGCGCTACCACAGACAGCTGCAGATCCCCCAGCTGTGAGTGACAGGGCATAATTAGGCATCAGTTTTAACCCACCGCAATACATTGCACATTCCTCCTTTCCATTAGACACCTTCCTGGCATTTTTGTTACCGTTGTCGGAATCTACGTTGTTTTTTGCCCGAGGTGCGATCTCGGGTGGGCTATGAAGTCCTTGACTACTTGTGGATCTTTGCCAGCTGAATTAGTCTTTCAAAGGAGCGGGTGGAGACCAGGATTTATCCATAATCCATCTATGCACTTGGAGGCTACTCAACAACAATGTTGACAGACTGTGGGAATGTTCTGGCGGCAGCGAGAGATGGTGGTCTGCCTATTCACTTACAGGCTGCGAGAGAGAGAGAGAGAGAGAGAGAGGTCTACAGTACTCACACAAAACTCATCCAATCCATTACTGAATATCTGCTAACCAAACACATTCATCCTTATGCCCATTGTTGTCTTTAAGAATGAATGTTGTTGATACCGCTGAATTTAATTCTGATCTGAGAAAATTAAAAGTATGTGTTCTTTTTCTTTTGCTTTTGGCACGGCGCTCACTTGGAATCACCGGCTTCGTTTGGTAAGTTGTTTCCTTGGGTATGAAGGTGGATACTTGGCCAGGAAGGGAAGATGAATGGCTATTTGGGTAGATAAGATGGAGGTGGCGTTCCTCTGTGGGTGTGTACAATAATCCCAGCACAGCATCTATCACCTCTCCTATTGAAATGAACAGATGGACTTCCATGCGTGCGGCACGGAGGGGAAAGATAAAGCGTTGTTTCTTTGCGCTGTGACAGTTATTTATTGACTGTGGAAGTGGATAGAGTAGTGGGGGGGGGGGCTTGGGATTAGACTGGCTTTCAAGAACCACTGCCGCAACGACCTGTTGAGCAGAAGTTTGGATTTGAACTTGAACCTTATATCCTTGGCTATAATGATGCAACACTTCAGCTGCTGTGTGAAATAACCGTGGAATGATGTGTTTATTTTCATCACCTCCACGGTGCAGCGTGTTCCTGCTCCCGATCGGTTCCTACCTTGGCTGTTGACTTGCACACTCTCTGTAAACAGTGCAAGTCTGTTTCAATGCAGTGAATCTCACTCGGAGAATTACATGTATTCTAATGAGACTTGCGAGACGAGATCAATTGACATATCCCAAGCTCCTCCCTTTTTGCATGTCCTCCAATAACAGCTTATACATTTTTTTTCTTCTTCTTTTAATTTTCCTGTAATAGCTCTCTATGGTGTTTTGTCCTACCTAGTTACAGTAACTAGGTAGGACAAGTGACATTATCGGTTCAAAACTCGTATGCCCCTCTCATATCTGAGTGCTGGCACCCATTTGTACTTATCACCCATTTGTACTTATGCTCCTAGAGATGTGAAGGGCTCAAAGGTTATCTATATACCCCTCCCCCATGGCCATGTTCACATAAGCTCAAGGTACGAAGTTATTTCCAGTTCTAAATGTTCTAAAGTGAAACACGCATGTGTTCATTTGGTCAATTCAGACACTTTTTATAGGTTCTATCTTAGATAGCAGAAAACAAACCATTTTCTATGTAAAGATATAGTGGAGAATTCCCTGACCAGAGAATAACATCACTCTCCCTCTGTGTGTGCGTGGGTTCTTTGTAATTCAAGCTTTTGTAAATTTTTCGTATTCTTTCTTCTTGTATTCATGTTCATATATCGCTCCTTTAAGTGATTAATATAAAGTACATTTGTCAATAGTAGCCATAGGCCGTTTATCACAAGTAAAAAAAACATTTTATTCGGAACAGTAGAAGTCACAAGAGCTAGGTAAGATGAAAGTGCCTTGTTGAATGCCAAGACCCCATACTGTGTATCTAACTGCCAAATACTTATAGATCACTTTGTAATACAATGACAGAGTTATAGCTTTGCTTTCCTATCTCATTCTGGCTCTATGTGCTAGAGATATCAGCATCTGAGGGGATCCAGATTGACCCTGTTGTGTCTCTGGTGAGACGCTTGTTTCACCACTGAATGCATCCTCTCACAGAGGCACTATAAACCAACATAAGTATGTATGTGTGCGTGTGCGTAGTACGTAGCACGTACGCACGCCTTCCTATTTTTTGTCCTTTCTAACATTTGTTTAATTGGACGCATTGTAGGTGTTCTGCAATTGCAATATCAACATAAAACACAGTGTGATCATGTATGGAACTTGCAATTGACCAAGTCTTGCGTTCAAAGTGTTCCCCTCCCACACACACACACACACACACAAGCCACATTCTCTTATGCAGTGCCGAGGTGAATCGAGTGCAGGCGTGGGTGTCAAAACTATTCTTTTGAGCCTGTCCTCACGCTAGGTGGCCGCGCACCGTGCGTTAAGCTGGAGTAAACATTATTAATGAGAAGAGGGACGATGCACTCTAAGGCTCTGTATCGGTGCTTAGATTGTGCCGGGTAGTTTGGTATCACAAATCATGCCAGAGCCCGTTGGTGCAATTAGCTCACGCGATGGAAACCTTACACAGACAAGACGGGCACTCAGTGGAGTTACTGACCTGCAATTATTTTAACGCATTGCCACCTCGAGTGTATTGCCGCCTGTCGACGACTGCTTACTGACTTTCATAAGGGCCTTCAATGTTTACCGTATCGGTTTTATTAGTA
Organism: Amblyopsis rosae; assembly: GCA_025399935.1. Lineage (NCBI taxonomy): Eukaryota > Metazoa > Chordata > Actinopteri > Percopsiformes > Amblyopsidae > Amblyopsis > Amblyopsis rosae. Next base: position 13,598 of record JAODTR010012422.1, on the reverse strand, counting down.
TCTGTTTAAATGAATATTTGAATAATACTGTATATATAAAAGAGCTAGCGTTTGGGTCAGGACAGTATGGCGCGTGAAAAGTGCTCTGGCAATCGCACAAGGACGTAGTTCTCTCTCGCTGCGTGAACAAGGCTTGGAACCAAACACTCCACATTAGCACGTGTCTACTCTCCACTCCCCGAGCTTCCTCCAAGACGAGACGCATGTCTTGTAATCATGCTGTAGCACAGAGCCCAAACATATGGTGCTTTCATAGCCCTGCTCCTATGTCAGCACTCACGCTAGCCGCCACTGTTGTTCCTTGTGTTCTTTTTTCCCCCCTTATTCCTTCCTTTTATTCCTGCAGCGAATGTGAGTGGCTTATAACATGAATAATTAGTGAATGTGATGAATTGCAGTGTGTTTCATCCCAAGGGGCTAGCCTAGAAGTCTTACTCAAAGATGACTTCCAGCATCTTAAATGAGCTATTTTTACCCCTTTCAGTCAACAGGCGGTTGGGGGATTTTACCATGTAAGGCTTAGTCTTTGGAAAATGCTCCATAATTACGATGTGGTACATCTGTGTGCAAATTAAGACATCACGTCTAATTAAAGCTCGCAATAGGCAGACATTATAGTATAAGGGTCCTACAGAAGTAGAAACTATAGAGGGCTACAGATGTTAACTCTGTACAAATATTTGGAATGTTCCCGGTCTCAGCTATTATAGCATGTCATTTATCCCCTCTTGAAGGCAATCTACAGTATATCTTCAACTGCATCGTCCTCTTGCTAAATTGCAGGATTGTGTCATTTAAACCGAGGACGGATTGGTACGCAATGGCAGGAGCACCACCCAAAGGTTATGCAATGCGTTATTGTCTAAGAGAATGTTATTCTAGCCTATGTTTAGCTCGCCTGACATTTTCCCCTCACTGTTGACCAGCTAATTCTATTAATTCATCCTTTGAAGTGTTGCATGGGGAACTCTGTTGGCCATCAGAGAGTCCTCTTTCTCTCTGGCCAACAGCATCAGTATGTCCTCTGACAGCTTAGTAAGTCAGTAAGCCATACGAGCGTGGCAGAAAGCCAGAGGTGGTTTGCTGGTGTGCGTGTGTGTGTGTGTGTGTGTGCGTGTGTGTGTCGCTAGAGGTTATGGGAACTCACCCACACAGCAGGAAAGGCAAGTATGGGGTTTTGGAGATGTGGGTGAAAGACGCTGATGCGAGGGGAAGCAAGGTGGGGCTTGCTAAATGGCAGAGCAGGTTAGAGCCCATCAGATCTTTTGCAACCTTCCTCCATTACATGTGTCTTCCCAGGCTTGGGATTTAGGAGGAGAATCACGTGAGCTAGTCTGAATGTGACAATGGGGGAGGAAAATAGAACGAACACCACTGCATATAGGTCACTAATGGCAGTCTCAAGAGAAGCCCCAGTCCCCCAATAAATATGTTTAGCCCCGAATAAAAAAAAAAGCAGTGCAACAACTACATTTAAACATGTTACGGGGAAAGGAAAGTGTCAATGTAACGTGCCAATAGCTTCAGGGTGTATTTTGATTACTGCAATTATTTTTGTACTTCCCTGTACAGTAACTATTCTTTAGACCAGGCTTTCCAGAGTGACTCATAATTCATGTCAGTGTTTGCACACACGATATATTGCCCAAATACAGTATAATATTTAGCACACTTTGCCCTGGGGCCTTGGGGGGGGAGCGTGCAACCTTGATGGTAGCTAGCAAGCTAGCAGCACCGAATGTGTGCTCTTTTTTGTTTACATCATCGCGGTTTATCTGATGGCACATACAGCTGGCAGAAAAAGCCTCAGGAAAAACAAAAACATAAATAAACTGAATCCCATTCACACCTGGGCACAGCATGGGAAAATAATAGGGGAAGCGGGGTGGCGGTCGGGGAGGGGGTGCCAGGGGGAACAGTCGGGCACTACTGCCACCTGACTGATGAGTACACTCATGCATGTCGACACTTGGCTAGTGCACAGAGAATAACGGGGAGGGAATCTGGCACTTCATCAAGCAGACCCACTACTGGGAAATCGCCGCGCGCGAGTGATGAGAATGATGCGTTTATCTTGCTTCCTCTGCGATGCATAACTGGCTTTGCCGGTGTCTCCCTCCCACAGTTCACACTGTGTGTTTTTTTTTTTAAACAGACAGATTGGAACCCCTAGAACTCACATAATATTCTTTATTGTTTGTTTCTTTTTTTCTTTCTTTTGTGTGATTTGATCAGTTTAGTTTAGGGAAACAACACCAAGGAAACGTGGCCCAAGCCAAGTTTCTTCACCCACGACAATGCTAATTATTCCAGGCTGCCTGCCAAATTAGCACAATTACTAGTCTGGCTCCGCCCCCAACTATTGCTCTGAACTCAATTTTCACTGAGATCGTAGTCTGGGAACCCTGTGGACCAACAGTGGACCAATCATCGACCAAAGTGAAATTATGATAAAGTCAAGCGTTTGTTTGGAAATGTATTTCCAACAATGGTGGTACAGCTAGAGGAAGAATTATGAATAGTTGCAGCAAGCCGATTGGCTAAAAGCAGCTCCAATAGTTTCAAAGTTAACATGAGTTCTATGTCGGTTACAACTGCAAACAATCCCCAATGGAGCGTGTCCAGATTTACAAAGTGAATTGTGGGATAGCAGACAATACTATTACTAAACCTTATTTTTGGGTGTGCTTAATTTGAGTTTACATTCCATGGAAGCTGTTTTGAGGCCAAGCGCAAAAGATGACCCCCTAGCCTAGTAACAGAATCTGAATAGTGGTACGCACAACATGTCTTTCTAAATGTCAAGTTTGTGAGAGAATTTAGCGATTCCTGAAAGGATGCCACCCCACAGTGAAAAGTGGTCTTCTATTGTGCCAAAATGCTGTACACATATTTTATACTATGTGATTCAGCAGGATGCACCATTTTGGACAACAGGAATGACAACCCACAAACAATGGAGGACCCTTCAGTGATCAGTGATTCATCGGGATGTCTGTAAACATATCACTGTAAACATTTTGATGAATCACTTAGTTTGTTAACATTAAAGACAAACATACACTGTGCAGAACATGGTTACTGCTTGATGGTGAGTTGCCTTGGAACAGAACATAAATGATATCATTTAGTTGAACATCCCTGCTAAAAAATCCAGCATAAACCAGGAATGATACGCAGAGCAAAGTGGATCAATGAGGTGGAGCTTGCCAAATCAGGATGGTTATACCCAGAGCCATGACATGAGACTTTTAACATTTTCAACGGTCACATAGTTCATGGAGAGGCGCAAAATTGTTCCAGGAAGTGCTTCGTGGGCAATTTGAATATATAGACTCCATTGCGTAAAAAATGGTCCATTGGAGTGAACAGAGATGACACAACTCTCTCTTTACATGGCTCTGGTTATACCAAGCTATTGGGATCAGCAGGCTAATACATCCCAGATACACCTTGGTCATCCAAATCCTCATAACATTTCATGATTACAACGCCAAGCCAACACAATGAAGACAGCCACAGGCAGATGAAGGAGCAATCCAAAACACGACATCAACCAGTTAACATGTTTGTTTTGCTTCAAAATAACTGCCTATTATCAGTCCTGCAATATATATATGTTAGGCAAAGTTGATTGCGCCCGGAATAAACAAACTCAAGCATATACAACGGAGTGCTTCTAGTAAAATCACTATATTAAAACTGTTTCTTTCCCGCATTTTTCCATTTGTTTGACAGAAAACCTCCATCCTCTGTTATTAAAACTGGTTTCGTGCAAAATACAACAATCATTCACAACAGACCCTTACGTAGTGCACTGATGTGATTGTGGAGAGCATATCCGCATGAACACTGGTCCTGTATAGTGTGAGCAATATGAAGCTGGCATAAATATGAAGTGGATAATGTGGAGGGGTTGGGGGGTGCGGGGGGAAGGACTATACCAAGCTGGTTGAGGTGTGTATATAAATATACACGATTTGCCTCCATTTCTGCTGATAGCTGTCAGAACACTGAACACTTTAAGCTGTAGACGGCTTAGCGCGTGTCTGTGTGTAAGGCAGGGGCTAATTACTGTGGAGAAAGTAGTGCGGTGGGAAGGGAGGGGGGGGGAGCTTGTGGGGTGGTCTGGAGGAGAGAACAACAAGCATTCCCTTCTTCCCCTCCACGGCCTCTCCACCCCCCAAAGCGCCCCGACCATATTCCGATGGGCCTGCCTCGCTAATAGAACGGCAGTGGAGCATGTTTGAAAGGGTCGGACAGCCTTTGATCAACAGTCCCCCGTGACATCAATTAACCATTAATGTGCAGCCGGAGCGCAGGCAGATGGGAGAGCTAGACAGGGTCACCCGCATTCTATACACGTCCTGTCCAGGCTGATAATGGTGAATATTTAACCCTACTGCTTTTACTGTACGTGTTCCTGTGTGTGTGTGTGTGTGTGAGAATGTTAGTTATTTTAACTATGGGAGGACTTCTTGAGAAATACCATATCTGGAAAAACTGTTCTTTTTATGGTCGGAATATGAGCTAGAATTAAGTTAGCGAATGAACGCAAGCCAGTGGAAAAGGAATTTAAGACCACAAGCTTGTCTGAATGTGTGAGTGAGTGCTGTTCCAATAAACACGTGTGTCTGCTCTTGTCTATCTCCGTCAGTTGGGACTCAGCAGTGCTTGTTTACTATAACTTCCCAGCATCCCCTTGTCACCTGACTAAACAGTGGTGCGCTGGAGTGGCATGACAGCGCCGGCGCTCTGAATTACCGCAGACAAACGGTCGACGACGACGCTCTGTGTCTGTGCCACCAACCGCCGTCGCCCGTCGACCTCTACTATGACGCGCGAGGAATGTTCCAGAATGCCGTCCAAATCTTAGATGATGCCCTCTTCCCCCCCTTTCCACTCTGTAGTAATGATTTGCATTTAAAGTATGTTCTGGTATAATGAGCATTAGTTTTTTTTTTATTTCTCTCTCCCTCTCTCTCTCCCTCCCTCTCTCTCTTCTAATCTTTTCTTTTTCTTTTCTCCGTCTCCCAGTCCCTTCGGAAATGTCTGTCTCGTCTGCTTGGCATCATGTGGCTGTCGTTGGGGTAGCTGGAGACATTCCTCGGTCGATGACCGGTATCCTCCATAACGAGGATATATGGTTCCATTACTCCGTGTGTAATGAAAATGATTATTTAATCATTTCTTGGATGGGTTTAATTGAAACAGTGTGATGAATGAGGCAGGGGTATGCCCCATGCCGTGTGCACTAATTTGGCATCTGTCCTGAGCTCCTCTCCTTGGATCCATGGTGCTGAAGTGACCCACACTGGCCATCACGGTAAGAAGAGTGTGAGTAGAGGTGTGTGTTTTATAAAAGGGTATTGGTTAATATTAAAGGTATAGCCAGCTCTTGCAAGCTAATTGTAAGCTAGCTTAACGTTCTCTGTGCGTGTTGAGAGAAGAAGATACTTCCACACAGCCCTGGCTCCGTAAATAGGAACATAAACAAAGTGGCGAACACCGCTTACAAGAACAAAGCCGTAGTGCTACTAGGCCGTGTTTCAATGTGTGAGGCGGCGCTGCGAAGGGATATTGTTTTGATTTGAGATCGAAGTTAGCAAGCGTTCTCGAGAATGACTGACTGACTGACCCTGCCTTTTAAGTATGCAGTTTATAGCTTTCCTTTTCTGTAGCAGCATTGATTAGCTTTCATCTCAGGGCTGCGAGGGCATATTTGCTATGCACATTCCCACCCTGACAGACAGCGCTGATGATCAGACATGGGGAAAGAGCACAAGGTTCCACATCAGGACTGCTTCTCTTTTATGTTAGCTAAAGTACACTCCTTATAATGAGTTATTGCATCTTACAATTCTTCTCTATCTCACAGTTAATATTTTGCAACATGTGCTTTGTTGTTTTGGTTTAACACATAAGTAAGTCAATGTTGTTGTGCCAGTTTCAACCGCCAGGTTAATTCATGACAGAAATTAAACCACCCAGAAGATATGGCAGTAGTACTTCAATAATATATCAGCGTGCCAAGATGAAGACATAAGGGAAAATGAACAAGGAGAACTTCTTGGATTAATGATGCCGAGAGCCTTTGTTCCATAAAACCTTGAGATATGCACACAAAGAGAAACACATCTGGAAGAAAACATTCCTTCTCTTCTGTCTTTCACAGGCCATATTTAACAAGAAAAAACTCTAGTTCCGTGGCAGAAAGAATAGAGTGTGTTGCGTTGCTATATGACTGTGATGTCATTGTGTTGCCATCTCTCTCACTAAGAATAGTGTGGTCTCTATTCTATTGATCCCGTGGGAACGCTTTAACCATAAGACTCTCAATGACTTCCTACTTAAAACCCCATTGAAGGCAGAGCGCCCATCATACTGTTTATATCAATACTGTTAATGAGATTCACTTCACAGTTCTCCTCCCAGATGCCAATGGCGAAGCAGAGAAATGTATAAATATCCTGCGTGAGAGACCGAAATATAAAAAAAGGTGAATAAATAGACAAATATATTCCCCCGTTTGAGGGCGATAACGGGCTTGCCCTTGGGGATACGGTTAGGCGAATGTAAGACAAATGCTAGCACTGATCCCCACTTCGCTCGAAATCACTTTTTGTGATTTCCTCCCTTACCGCGCTCTGCCTCCAACCTTGTTGTTTCCACGGCAAACAAATTACCATCCCACTATTCAGACACCCTCTGCCTTGTTACATGCTGTCTATGTATGGATAACTCATTGTGACATCGTGACTCCGTGTGTGTGTGTGTGTGATAGAGAGAGAGAGAGAGAGAGAGAGAGAGAGAGAGAACTGACAGTAGAAAGAACAGGCACCCCGTGAAGGACTGAGTAGCCCTCAGAAAACAGTGGTGACCTTTGGTGTCCTTGGTAAAACACAGGGGTGCAGAAACCTGTTATCAAAGATGCACCACTTACTTGTTGCCCTTATACATACCATGGAACTGGGAGATACTCAGAACAAGAAAGAACAAGATTACGGTACAAGCGGCCGAATTGGGTTTCCTAAGAATGGCGGCTGGCGTCTTCCTTAGAGATAGGGTGAGAAGCTCGGCCATCCGTGAGGAACTCGGAGTAGAGCCGCTGCTCCTTTGCATCGAAAGGATCCAGTTGAGGTGGTACGGGCATCTAGTCAGGACCCATTTTCGGATAAGCGGGAGAAGATGGATAGATGGATGGATGAAACTGTGAGAATCTCTACTACTCCTTTCACTACACATGGGCGAAATAGTCTTGTGTATATGGACGTGCACTGTCCGTCAAAATGTTGTGGATGTGGTTCCCAACAAGCCTGGCCTACCTGCACTGAACTTCTGTGTGTGAGGTAGAATGCTGCTCCTAATTCATCTACAGTACATAATGTGTAGAGCACTTCTGTGACTTTTTGACGAGGTGTCTGGCTGCTGTCATCGAATGACAGCTGTTGTGCAGCTGTTGAATGGTTTAGTTTTTATCCGGAATGTGTGTCTGTCTGGCGAGTACTGTTTGGCACACAATTAATTTCCAAAAGGACTAATACATCTCTGAAAATCCTGGAACATGATGCCAGCCTCTACCTTCTACTTAAAGGTATAGTCAGATATTGTAAGCTAATACACTTTTTGTCAAATTCACCAAATATCTCCTCGCGTTTTGCTATCTTACCGTTCTCTGTGTAAATAAAAAAGATCCCGTCTTTCTACATAGCCCTGCTATTTACGGAGCGTAAATAGGAATGGAAATAAAGTGGTGAACACCGCTCACATCAACAAAGCCGCATTGCTTTCAAAATGCGTTTTAATGTGTTGGGGGCAGCGCTACGGAGGGATACTGTTTTGATTTGAGCTTGAAGTTAGCAAGCATTCGTGAGAATAACTAGCCCTGCCTTTAAACTGTACAGTAGTAAATGTATAAGTTTCTAGTACGGACTGTAGTTGTCATAGGCTCACAAAGCCTTCTTTCTTCTATACCGTCCTTCTTACAGCCATGTGTTTTAAACATTTAACAAAAGGATAGCCAAAGGATGGGAGATTAATGAGTTCTTGTCATCACATTCCATTGTGCCAGTGCACTGGAAAATAATGGAAATATGAATGGCAGAGGGCCATTGATGGACCTTTGTAAAAATGTGCCCCACCTGTGAGAGGATGCATATATGTGCATCTCTGCAACCATTCTCCTTTTCTGTGTGTGTGTGTGTGTGTGTGAGAGAGAACCTGGTGGATGGATGAGAGCAGGTCAGAGAAGGAATGAAAAGGAGCTCCTGCCAGGGGAATTTGACAGCAGGGTGGCCATGTTGTGTTTGGCAGGGGGCACATATTACTTTACGCTGGACAGGGAAGGAATGCAGTGTTCTGTTACCACTGTGCTATGGAGTGAGCCCTACCACTGCCCAGGGAGGAGAATGGAAGTATTGTGTGTGTGGGTGTGTGTGAGTGCATATGTGTATGTGTTGTCCATTTGTGACTGAGTGTGAGTGTTGTTGGTGGGCTTGTGTGAGTGTGTGTGCGTACGTGTGTGTTGTTGGTGTGCACGTTTGTTCGCATACGTGTATCTGTTGTTGGTGTGCATGTGTGTGTGCATGCAAACGTGTATGTGTTGTTGGTGCCCTTTATAAAACAGTTCCAATGGACGGCTCCCCGGATGGATGTGTCAGACACAGACACATATCTGGCTTGTCAGGTTAGGTGAAACTCCCAACCCCTCCTGCATCTGTGCATATAGTGCGACCCCTCAACCCTCCTTACAGAGCTCCAATAGGCTCACACTGTTCTCTACCCCTCACCGTGTATTTCAAAACATAGGCAAATAGATTGCTGAAGTGACACGTTTGGATTCTGGTGGTGGTGGTGGGGGGGGGGGTTCTGTATAGCTTCTTTAAGAAACCTTTAAAGAAAAGTGGTATTCTTTCATGGGAGGTTATCAGTGATTGAATTGCAGCGATAGCATTTGTTTTATCGAGAGGAGGAAAGGAAAAACAGACGTGGTAAATTGCTATGAAACCCAACAGGTTAGAGCAATTTGAGATGTCTGGTCGAGCAGAAAATTCAAAGTTCGGTAAGATAAGGTGCAGACATTTTGATCCCAGAGCTCCTTCGTCAAACAAAGCACAAATATTTTGTTTTGCCCTGCGTTATCTTTCTCTATGTTGGATGTTTACCCAATCTCATCTTTAGTCTACACATGGCTTGACTCCCAAGTTGAATTGCACATCATTTTAAATTCATTTAATGCGGAACATAATGATTGACTGGCTCCAGAATACATTTTATTCATGTTTTTATCTCTGAGTGACTTTCCCTTGTGTGCCCCCACTACTCTTTACATATCGAATTTAAATCATGTTTAAAAGTAACGTCATGGCTTTTCGGTGTTTGCTCTCTTCGTCTCCGGCTGTCATTACTGTGTATTTATGCTAATGAGTGAATTATTTCTTTTATGATGTAGCTCGCTGATTGAAGGTGATGAAAGAACGTGTAATCACAGCAAATTTGGCCTGCTCAGAAAGTACATATTCCAGAGCGCTCTTACCCAAATTAAAGCCATACCAATCACAGACAGGCAGACGCACATCATATCCCTGTTACGCCTTCTTGTTGTGAGGCCTTGGCCCTATCATGGCTGAAGCATGACTAGCGTATTAAATTGAAGTGGCATCTTATATACGTCTGCAACACTGACAACACCGTGAATAAAGTGGTTGCATTTAAAAAAAAGAGAAATACAGACGTTTATGTGGCTTGAACAAATTTTGGTAATTAACCTTGCAACATTAACATATCACCGCAAAGCCAACACATGGTATTGTGATAATCTTTACTAATAATAAATCCACAACCCTGGTATTTAAGTTAAGTCTGGGCTATAGCAGTTTACAGCACATTTATTAGCCATTCCAGCATTAGCCAATCTGTAGGTTAACACAGATGGAAAAAAAAATTCTCAAAGGAGACAGAAAACGATATTCTTAATTGGGTCTGTTGTAGTTGGATAATCAAGAGCAGGGGTTCAGGTTTTGCTTGCATCGTGAGACAACGCTATTGATTTTCCTCTCATTTTTGTAGTGAGTGTGTGTGCTTGCGTCTGGAGCAAACTTTAGTTTTCATTTCCTGGTTCAACATTAAGACAACGTCTGGCCGTCTGTCCTCTAATTAATATGGTTAATCAATGCCCATCGCTTTACAGAATCGTGTCTTAAACACCTGTAGTCCTCTGGGAGATTTCCACTCACAATGCTTGTGCGTCTGTTGGCAAACCTTTACTGTTCACATGTGATGGATTCCAGCTCCAAAGATATGCGCGATTCATTCGGTACGCAGGCATTTTGCGGATTAAATTCGAAGGTGCTATCAGGATCAGCAATGAAAGTTGCCATGAATCAAAACGGTTTCTATGGTGACACTCAATTACACTTGCTCTGCATAAAGGAGTCAAGACGAATTAGAAATCCAATTTGTATTGTTTGCCATGCTCAGAATAGATTACAAATGTATCAGCCAGCTGATGCTAATGCGGTTGGCAGTCAGTCTTGTTGCAGTGGAAAACAAGAGGAATGAGGGGGCGGGGTTGGTAGTTGCAGCATTGTCACAGTCTTTTTTTCCTTTTTTCACCGTGCTACACCGCCGGCTGTGGGCATATGGCTTATGATAATTACTGTCCATATCGGGTGGCTATAGTTCAATCCCACTCCCTCTTCCATAGTCGATGATCTAGCGGTACCCTGTTCTCAAATCTGATTCAAATCAGAGTTAGATTGTCCTAATTAGCATACTGCCCTGAAAATATATTCTTTCTTTTTTTTTTCTCATCATTTTCTGCTCTCTCCCAAATGGAGGCAGGCGTGGGGGAGGCTGAGTTGCAGATGTGCTGTTTGTAATGTTAATTTCCATCCCGGTGGGATCGAACGGAGCTAGTTTGATTATTATTCTTCTCTACATCAAGGTCGCAATCAAAGGGCATCTAGAGTGTGTAGAGGTGAGAATCCACACATTGTGTGGTGGTGTTCACCTCAAAGCGTTGTTTACACGTTACCTGCCCGCTGCACAAGAGTACTAATGTTCATACAGCATAATTAGGTATAGACAGAAATGGAAAAGATGAAGGAAATGTATTTTAAATGTTTTCAGCACAATGGTAGAAGTGGACGAACTGATAGAGTAGCATGTATTTTACACCTGTTGATCATGCTCACTTCCCTGTTTGTGCGTCACAAGACTGAATAATGGTGAGGGATGCTTCATGAAGTGTGGACCTGGCATCCACTCAGGTTTGCGTCATAATTGAAAGTCCACAGCATTTTCCTCATACGAACATCGTGGATACAAGTTTGAAGCAATTGTTGGAAATCTGTATGTGTGTACAGAATGTGAATAATGTTCTAGTCATTATTAATAAGGGTGTGAAGATTACTAGTAGTTTTCATTAATATATTCCTGTTACATCTAAAAGTGTGACCAAATGCAGTTTATTGACAAATGACAAAAACTCATAGAATATGATATTAGAGCTTGTTGTTAGTTTGTGCTAATTTACAAATATGAACGATAAAGTTATGTAAAATGTTACTAAAAGTCAAATGGATTTTCTTCTGAAGACTAAACCTACAGTAACTTTGATTTACTGCCTGTGGTTGAAATATGAATATTTTAAACGGCACCAGGACAGAGTGGTTACACAAAATGCCATTGAGTGCTTGTATAAATATTTCTCTCAACAGCTGTTCTGCTGTAGGTAGACAACTGCGCCTTACAGTGGTGACTGACGATCAAATTACTTAAAATAATTCATGACTCATGGTGTTAATGTTCCTGTGCTAGAATGTCGTAACAACCCAGCTATGTAGTGTTAGCAATAAGCCACAAGCAAATGGCAGAACACGTTTGCAATGTTTTATATTAATTACGTTTTTATTTGACAGCCTTCAAGTAACTGTCACTCTTTATACTTGTCTGTTGCTGCTGGGGTTGGAGAAAACCACCAGATGAGACACTGGGACCTGCTAGTTTACCATCCGATACCCCTGGGTCGACAGTCTGATAGCCTCAGCCTCTTCTGTCCATTAGCCCTACGTCACATAAGCAACTCTGTGCTGAACGTCTGATACATATACCCCTGTAAGCTCAACAGCTGTTTTGGGGAGTGGTACTGTCGATTTGCATTGGCTGTTAGCATTGTCACTCACAAACCTGCAACTGTAATTATGGTGCAACACTAGTGCAGTGTAAGTACTAATTTAAAATGTTTGATTTATTTTAAGCAGTAACCTTAGCCTCCTTATATAACAGAATTACAAGACCTGCAGTTCAGCCAGTCGTGTTGTTAAGTTTCCCAACAAACATCCGACTTGGTCATTGAGTTACGTTGGTCGTAAATCTAAATATCTCTTTTGTCAAGTAGGCAGGTCTAGGCACAGTTAGCCAGCACTGTGTTCCAAACATTACTCAAGTAAAGGCTGGCTCTGCAAGACATGCAGTCTGCAGACCTCTGGACAGACGGCAGGTTCAAAAGATCATAACCCAGCGGCCTCAAAGGATTCCCTACTCTGCACATGTTACTCTGTCTGACTTTGTTTTTTGCTGTATGCCTCAAATCCACCTTCCTCTTTGGCCCGGTGAGCTTGGTTGTTCTATAGAGACATATGAGAACTTAATAGTATCTTGTCTTACAGTTAAAAACAGGAGCTGACAGGGATGCGTCTGTTATAGTATGCATTGACTTGCTCAATAGATTTCTTCCTGGACATCTACAGGGGCTATTCTCAGCTGATGTCCAACCTGCGACGCAAATTGGCAAATGAGTTTAACTGGGATCAAATCAGGTTTTTAGAAGTGCACGCTAATTGGAAATTAGAAAACCCAGTACAAATGTTGGCCGCTGAAGCCTTTTTGAGCATGTGTCGCTCTGTTCAAGTGGGATTTCACGAGAGCTCGGTCCGAGTTCTACTTTCTTTTCTTTTTTTCTTCTACATGAGGGGAGCAGCCGGCACATTCGAATGGACTGGAATTGAAAACGGGCTTGAAACTGCATTCAGAACACACTATATGTCCATAAAGCAAACATGAGTGCGCACATGCGTGAGCAGAGAGCTTATGAATATCACATGGAAACGTACTGTTTTGCTGTATTTCCAGAACAACCTAAAGTGTTTCCTCACTCATTTCCTGTTTTAAATTGAAACTAGTATTCTCAATGCAACACTTGGACTAGCAGCACTAGGAAGAATGCCAAAATGAACATTCAGACCAAACCAGACAGAGTTGTTAAAGCAGATACATTACAGAAAGGTATGCGGCTCAATGCAATAACCCTAAGAACAATCAACTAGAACATAATCAAACCAGCATATATATCCTTTAACGGCAGCTGTTTGTTTTCAAATATACTAACAATATGCAAGCACATGAGCGGACTAATAATCGGCGTGCTCCTGAACACACTGCAATTACCCTGCAGTGTTACTTACTGACTGTATCTGAAGATATTTTTAAATTAGTAATGTCTTGAAAGGGGTATCACATGGTGCTGGAGAGGAGGGTTCGGCCGATTGTCGAACCTCAGATTGAAGAACAACAATGCGGATTCCGTCCTGGTCGTG
>JAODTR010012411.1:15164-28003 GCA_025399935.1 Amblyopsis rosae | reverse complement strand
CCCACGTGCGCGTTGAAGTCTCCCAGTAGAACTATAGAGTCCCCTACTGGAGCCCCATACAGGACTCCATTCAGGGTGTCCAGGAAGGCCGGATACTCTGAACTGCTGTTCGGTGCATAGGCAGTCAGAGTTTCCCCCCCCACAACCCGTAGGCGCGCGGGGGGGGGGGGGGTGGGTGAATTAGTTTAGTTAGCAGTGATCAGCTGAGCAGTCTGGTCATGAGATCAGCATGGTGATTGAGATCATGGCTTGGGCTTGTCTCTGTGGCCTGCCTGAACTAACTAATATGCTCGATTTTTGTGGTTTTCAATAGACTAGCCTACTCAGTTAAATGATTTAAGTCCCTTTTGAAAATGTTCAGTGCATGTTAATTAACCAATACCGTGATGACACCGAGTTTGGTCATTAGACTCGCTCTCACTCATAAAACCTGACATGCTAACGTCTGTCTGTCTGTCTGTCTCTTTCTTTCTACTGGGAGAATAGGCCAGGCGGGTTTCCCGGTCTATAAATACGTTCCATATGGTCCTGTGAACGAGGTCATCCCCTACCTGTCCCGAAGGGCCCAAGAGAACCGGGGGTTCATGAAGGGCTCTCAGAAGGAGCGCCACCTGCTGTGGAAGGAGATGAAACGGAGGCTGCTCAGCGGCCAAGTCTTCTACAAGCCTGCCTTCTGAACCGGGCAGCGAGGCTGTGGCACGGTGTGCTAAAGCCTTCTGTCGCCTTTTAAACGCACCTCCTGTTTTGACACTTAAGTACAAAAACATGGCGTGCGCGTGTTGAAGTGGCTTACAGGGTTTTTTGAAATGTATCTAAACCCTTGCTTGACTCAATGGCTATCAGTACATGTCCCTATGTGGGATTTATTTAATTACCCATTGGGTGCTGCTGAGTTGTCCACAAATAAGTTATAAGCGTATTTCATGTATCCGAGTAACGTATTCATTGTCTGAGCAACGTTAATATCGAGTCTTTCTCGCGGTGGCAGTGACTTTGTGCTTTCTTTCATACACGTTTGAACCCTTTCTTAAGAACACGCAAACAGTCTGCATACTTACATGCAAACAAACTGAACAGGAGTCCCTCCCACACCTCCCACCCAACTTCAGTTACTTTCTACTTGGTAGCTGCATTGCTAAACAGCAATTGGCGTGACCCAAGTCTGTGCTTGACATCAGCAGCATAATGCGAACCCCATCTTGCCGCCTTCATGCACCCAGTATAGGGAGGGCGCTGTGTACTGGGTGTTTTATTTAATCATGTAGAGGTATCACTCTTTACTATGTAGCAATAGTAGAGGTGGACTTTATATAGTGAAGAGGTATTACCCTTTACATGAGTAATAAATGGCTACAAGAGAGTCCTCTTTACGATAAAATAGGACTATACATTTGGACTAACAATGCAAACACTCCATAGGTACTGATCCTGGAGAGTAAACATCTAATTCTGACTAAATAATAATAATAATAATAATAATCAATATATCATGGTGTTTTATTCAACTCAAACTGATGGACTCTAGATGTATGTCTGACTACTGACAGTGGGCCTAGTAAATTGTGTTGTGATTAACTTATTAAACATTCCGGTAGTTTTTCAGATCTCACAAACCTTTGGTATTCATTTATTTTGGAGATGAAGGAATTTTAATTAACTTCTGAAACGTAAATAAATTGCAGAGTAGGTCTTATTCTCCATATCTGGAATAATAATCTTAATGATGCATAAATGAACTGCTCAGCCTTA
The DNA here is from genome assembly GCA_025399935.1 of Amblyopsis rosae. Classification (NCBI taxonomy): domain Eukaryota; kingdom Metazoa; phylum Chordata; class Actinopteri; order Percopsiformes; family Amblyopsidae; genus Amblyopsis; species Amblyopsis rosae. The sequence continues at coordinate 26,254 of JAODTR010012411.1, read as the reverse complement.
ATTATATGTTGTACTTGACTGTAATAAAAATGTGCAAATTTTAAAAGTGCCTTAAGCTTAGTTTTAGACTTACCGGGAGTGGCCCAACCTGTTTTACAAGTTATAAAATGTGGTTTTGTGATTTAAATTTGTCAGACATTGGTATTGGTAATTATTTTGTTTAGGTCTGCCATTAGTAATGTGCTGAGATCATTGACAGTATTGTGTACTGTAAGATATATCTGTAATGTATTGACTGAGCAACTTCCACTAAATATAAAATGTGTACAGTACATTAAGTGTGACAATGTAAGGTGATCATTATTTGGAGAATAAATCTGCATGGCAGCAAGTTTACTCAATCGCACATGTTTGAATATCACATATTGCTTTAAATGAAGATTTGTGTTAACTAATGAACAGGTTATGTCAGAATTTGAAAATAAATTAATTTCACACAAAACCAAACAAGCCCTCAGCCTGCCTAGAGGCCTCTGCAAGCTCCTGCAAGTTTCCTGTTGGATAGATTATACAAGTGTCATAAAAAGGCTTATAGGCCTAACAAACCATATAACCGCTTATTAAGAGTAAGTTTCACAACTATGAGCCAAAGAAGGAAATTGAAAGGTAAATAATTATTTGTATTCACCAAGGGGAACCTCTGGTGCTGAGATTATATATATATATATATATATATACACACACACAACGCAGAAGTGCCAACCGCTGCAGTTCATCGAATGGCCACTTGAGGCTTTCAATGTCAAAATGTACGACTTTTACAGCAAAAATGTTTACAGCCTGATTCAAGAAACGGTGTTGGCCTCTATAGCTAGTCTTCCCGTTCATGCCAACTGTACTGGGGTGCATAAAAAAAATACTCATCAGGAAAAATATATTAGCCATGCATTTCCTCCATTCAAATAAATAAGGGGCACAGGGGGGCGCTACAGGCAGAGAGGTACTGCAATGATGGCGAAGGCCAGAACCAGCACAGCGCGGTGTTCAAATCAAACAGGTTCTTGAGAAAAGCTATGGGTGACGTCACGGAGGGTTTGTCCATAAACGCAGTGTATGGTATTCACAGCCTACACATATTGACACGTATGTGTCCATATGGAGTAGTCATACAAAGTGCAATTATAATCGCTGCCAGTAGCAAAATCAATAGTGCAAAGGATCATAAGATAATCACGCGTTTTTTTTCTACACACCATTCAGCTTCACCTCTTCTCTTACCATTCTGCCCCCTGGAATTGATGCGATCAAATGTTAACTGTTTAAAGCTGGAGTTTCATGTCATTCTTTAATTTAGGCTACAGTCATGAATGTGTAACGTCAATCTGAATTAGAGTGAATAGCCCCTAGGCCTATTAGCATACTTAAAACATAACGTCGAATTAAGATAGGCTATTTTAACATGAACAAACCAGTGTAATTATAACATGTTATCACAGACGTATATACAAATTCAAACTAAAATCTAAAAGTAAAACTGGACGACAATGAAAAAACTATTAAATTAAAAGATGGAATGAAAAATAACTTTAACATCTAATGACTAAAAGCTAAATACTACCTTGCTCTGGCTTATCTTGGTGTCTTGCGAACCTATACGTCAAAATGCCAAGCGATGTTGAGCCACCCTAATGTTATAGTGCCTGTCTCACTCTCTGTCTCCCTCTGGTGGTGTGTCTTCCAGCGGGTGGAATAGAGACAATATGTCTGCCAGTGATGAAGAGATGTGGAGAGGAGAGCGGTTGTCTGCTGAAGAAGTAAGTTCTAGCACGTTCTGCCAAGTGTGTTGGCTTTCTGCCTCGGTGCTCCGATCTGAAAACAAGGCAAGAGAACATTTTCCTGTTATTATTTCCTATTCAATTAGGCGTAGATATGTCTAATTAACCGGAGAAAATTATTTCCCCATGCATGTAGTTCTATACCTACACTTCGCGTTGTAGCCAAGTATGAAACAAAATGACAACGTAGGCTATAGAAAGTAAAATATAGACAAGCAGGTTAGACCTACTAGAATGTGTACGTCTATTCTTTGCTAGGCTAGCCTATAATATCGTCCCATATATTTAGCATAATTTTCTTACAGAAAACCACGTACGCAACACAAAACTGGCCATGCTCATTAAAAAAAATTAACTCCTTGTCCCCCATCTCGTCACTTGCAAGTTGTTATCGGTTACACACAACCCAGTGAATCCACACCTAAACTTTGAGAACCTCGGTCGGTCCGATACGTAGGCTACGTGACAGTTAGTGTCAAAAATTACCTGTGTTTCAGTCCTCCTCGGCAGACGCCAGACCACACTAACATACCGTGTCACATGACAGTGGGGCCTATACATGATATTTTGTGGTGTACGTGTAAAACAAGTTAGTCAGGTCTGATCCGTTGTTCACACGTCTAAATGAAGCTAGTGGAATTTTGCCTGTATTTGCATTTTGGCAAATGTCCAAATGTGGCACAGGGCGAACTCTGGCCTACAGGATGCGCATCATATTTAAGAGATTATAAGAGATTATATGTGCTGATAGCCTTTCATTTTCTTCCGTTTAAAAGCATAACATAGCAGCTATGGCTAGGTTACACAGAAGGCTAATCTAAAAAGGTCTAGGCCCTAGGGTATAGGCTATAGAGGCCACCTATGCTATTTTGCTCTTCTGCTTCGCCATATATAGAAACATTTACACTAACGCGACCATGTTCGTTAATAAGACACCGGTTGACAAGACATTCTATAGAGGACAATACAAATAAATATACCTAAATGCGAACGTCATACTACTGGATAGTAAAGTAGAACAAATCATGACTTCAGTGCTACAGTGGTTTTCAAACAGACATGTCAAATCTCATTTATTAGCATAATATAAATAATTCATAACCCATCTCAGCCGTACGTGGCTTCAGCACAAGCGTCCAATGTCGTGCTTGGTGCACCCCTGGTTACAGCACATCCCGGCCACGCCCAGGGAAAAGTTCCTCTTCCTCCGGCGGGTTTTAGGCCAGTCCACTAAAACCGACGACCACTGAAAGTCCCCCTGCAGCCTCTGGCTGCTGTCTTCCAGCGAGTGGAATAGAGACAATATGTCTGCCAGTGATGAAGAGATGTGGAGAGGAGAGCGGTTGTCTGCTGACGAAGTAAGTTCTAGCACGTTCTGCCAAGTGTGTTGGTTTTCTGCCTCGGTGCTCCGATCTGAAAACAAGGCAAGAGAACATTTTCCTGATATGATTTCCTATTAAATTAGGCGTAGATATGTCTAATTAACCGGAGAAAATGATTTCCCCATGCATGCAGTTCTATACCTACACTTCGCGTTGTAGCCAAGTATGAAACAAAATGACAACGCAGGCTATAGAAAGTAAAATATAGAGTTTATAGTCTATTATTGGCTAAAACGTGACTTTTTCCCAGACAGGCTCTGTGGCGATAATTAGGCTATGCAAACTATTTGCTATAATTATTTAATTCAAAGCAGACCTTTAAGTTGCGCTGTCCGCGGTGCTGAATTGACGCGAGATTCCGCATGCAATCGCTTTTATTAATTCAACCGCAAGCATATTTTCTTCATCTTTTAACCTATGAGAAATCATCATAGACAATCGTTTAAGCAGTTTTCATATTTATCTGCTGCTATAATAATTTTTTAAACATATTCCTAGCGACTGACATTGACGGACCCTCTAATGATTAAACACAACGAGTTTTTATGTTATGCGTTTAATTGGTCAGATTAATAAAGCGTATAGAGTTAAACTCACCATAATCTCCCAACAAGGTTCGTTTCCAGCGGGAACCACCGCAGGTGAAGATCACGGCTCTGATGAACTCTCGCCCACAGAGTTTCACTCCGTAATCTCTCGGCACAACCAGCCTTCCGACCTCGTCCGGTCTCACACACTGACACACACTACCGACGCACACCAGTAGCAGAGCTAGAGTCGCTCTCCAAGCCATGGTCACTTTCCAACAGACTCACAAGGCTATTGAAATTATATCTCTGCAAGTGCACCCACTTAAGATATATTGCGTGAACTCTTGTTCAAGTGAGCAGCAGTGAGTTTACAGCTATACTGTAAATAACTTCAGCCAGAAATAGCACCAGTTAGGATAAATTCTTATAGACTCCTATTCTTTTATGGTTCTCTTGGTCAACGAGACAACCTTCTTATATAGCCTAGTGCACACCTCTTCATACCATGAGTCACGGATAGCCCATAGCACACACATATACACACACACACACACACACACACACACACACACACACATCACTTTAATGAGTATAAATGACGTATGTAGAGAAATTTGTTGGTGTAAATATATTACACAAATGCTTGAACTGAAGACAACACATGATGCCACAATCCTGTTATAATTACTAACAATAGGTTTTGTTAATATCCACTGAAAGAACAGTTGTCACATTTAGTGCCTTCTTTATTTCAGTTACAAATACAATGTCAGCGAACATCCTACTTATGGTATTTAACATTTTAATTTGACAACATAAACATACAATACTTTTGGCTTTTTTCAAAATATCACTTAACAAATAATAATAATAATAATACTCAATAATAATCACTCAACAAATAATATTACTGATTATACTAACAATATTATTTGTCTTTACAATTTGGTGGTTGATTAAATAATGTAATAAATGTAACGCACCTCAGGAATTTCAACCAGGTAGACAAAGGATGAGTAAGGTTTCTTACTACACCTACACAAAACCAGAATTGTTAGCAGCAATTAAACATGAATGTTTTGCATTCAAAATGTACTAACTCACCAAAAAGGTGGTTATTTAGTCAAAACTTAATGCTACACCTCAATCAACTATTTATGTTTGTGCACGCCTACAGTATAAGCACAATGACAACAAGCATTGTGTTATAGAAACATTCATCAATTATAAGATATGAGCAGGAATGTATAGCTCATCTTCATAAAAAAATATGTACACAAGTACCACAATGTGTTTGTGCTCATGTTGTTTCACTTGCTAAATGCTCACCAATGTATTTTTTTCCTGGACTTAATATATATATATAATAATTTGACTGAGAGAGAACTTGGATTTCAGCATGTATATTGCTTGGGGTTGTTCTAGTAATTTCATGCCATGGGCACTAAGGAAATAGCTTTGTTGTGTGTGTGTGTGTGTGTATGTATGTATGTGTGTGTATGTATGTATGTGTGTGTGTGTGCGTATGTGTGTGTGTGTATGTGTCTATGTATGTATGTATGTGTGTGTGTGTGTGTGTGTGTGTGTGTGTGTGTGTGTGTGTGTGTGTATGTCTTTATGTATGCATGCATGCATGTATGTGTGTGTGTGTGTGTGTGTGTGTGTGCATGTATGTGTCTATGTATTTTTGTATGTGTGTGTGTGTGTGTGTGTGTGTGTGTGTGTGTGTGTGTGTGTGTATGTATGTATGTATGCATGCATGCATGTATGTGTGTGTGTGTGTGTGTGTGTGTGTGTGCATGTATGTGTCTATGTATGTATGTGTTTGTGAGGAAAGAGGAAAAAAAAGACAAGCGCTCAATGAAAACGAATGGTTAATCTAAACTATCTTTGCTGATGTATGTATCAGGATGTCACACTACAGTGTTCCTATTGTTAAGAGGGGGACTAGTAAATTACTTTAAAAAGACCAGAAACTCATCCTGCAGGAAGCAGTGCGTGTCTGTCCGTCAAGACCTGAGCCAATCAGATGAGACAGGAAGCCAACGTCCAGCTCAAGACCCTCCTCAGGCAGCTCCCTGCTCCAGGAAGGAGCTGAGACTGCTTTTAGCCCGGCGAGCCTTCTCCACGCTCTCGAAGGTCGGGCTCCCGTGGGGCAGCTCCAGGAGGTCCCTCTCCGACTCCATGATGCTCTCAGCTTCGCCTGAACAGCCACGACACAAAACGCAGCAGGCTCAAGGTAGGGCTGGGCGATAGGGACCAAATATATTATCCCGATATATTTAGGTTGAATACCAATACACAATATATATCGGTATTTTCTATAAAGTGGGCTAAATCCTTCAGGCATATAGAAAAAACATCTGACATCTGAAATCTGACGGAAATGTGACATTTTTTATTTTTAGCGACATTAATTGACATGTGAGCGTTCTCTGGTGGTCACTAGCTCCTGACTCCACCCCTCAGGCCAAGTGCAGGCATGGAGGGAGAGACGAACAAATCGAAAAAGTTATGAATAAACGCATAATATAACTATATCGATATAAACGATATTGCCTAATCTTATATCTCTTTTGAAAAAATTCCGATATGCCGGTATATACCGATATATCGCCCAGCCCTAGTTCATGGTCAGCTTCTCTCAGACCTGAGAGCCCTGTGTGTCCAGGCATGGCCGAGGTTCTCCGGGCGTGGCGTTACCTACCTCTGAGGCGGTGGACCAGGGTCCCGTAGGCGGCGTCCAGCTGGTACCCTAGTATGAAGCTGAGAGGAATCACGGGAGCAAACAGACCTGGCCTCTTGCGCCTCACGGCGCTATAGGGAGATGATGAAGGAGAAGTGGGAGGAGGAAAGAGAGACATTATGGGACATATACCTCTGGTTTATTTTGAAACTTGCCTTTAACCAAATCGCCATTGCTGCAACTGTTTTGATAGAGGCTATAAAACCAGCGTCTATAGCCCTACCACCATTTTGAAACATGCTTGACTTCAACGTAGTCTCAACAGGGTTTCGAGACTATAATCTCGTTAAATAAATTGAGCAGAGGGCAATAGCTGGGCCGAGCCAGGCTAAGGTGTACGCAAGAGTGAGCACATCTCTTACCAATACACTGACTGTACATATCGTCACTATACACATACGTCTGCAAATATGTGCACATAATACCGTAACAGGGCTCTCTTGACCTGTGTGTTTAAAAGGTATAGTCAGCTATTGCAAGCTAGTTGTAAGCACACACTCTTTTTTTCAAATTCACCAAACACGACGCTGATTGGAAAGTTCAGTTGCTACTCGGACACATTCAAAATTATTCCGAGGCTTTCCAGACTGATTCTCACGGCAAAATTAAACTGAAGCTCGCGATATCAGGATGGTCTCGCAAGGCTAAGTTTACATGTGCGTTCCCAAAAATTAAGTTTGCATTTTAATTTCATATAGCTCAGATAACAAAACACTTGAACATGACGTACTCGTATTTCCGACTTCACAAGTGGTATATAAGAACCGTCAGCGACGTGAAGGCAGTGTTAAAGGCAGGGTCGGTCATTCCTGCTAACTTCTGAGCTCAAATCGAAACAGCATCGCTCTGCGGCGCTGCCTCATATATAGAAATGCATTGTGAAGCAAAGCGCAGTGCTACGGCTTTGTTGATATGAGCGGTGTTCGCCACTTTGTTTGTGTTCCTATTTACGGCGCCATGGCCGTGTAGAAGTATCAGATGCGTTTTTCAACACGCACAGAGAATGGTAAGGTAGCGAAATGCGAGGAGATATTTGGTGAATTTTACGAACTTAGCTTACATTTCGCTCGCTTCGCTGACTTTACCGTTAAGGTAGGGGTGTCAAATCCTGGACCTGGAGATCTGTCCTGCATGTTGTAGATGTCTTCTTGCTCCAACAGACATGACTCATACGAATGGGTCGCTGTCAATCAGTCTCTGCAGAAGCTTGATCAAGAAGTCCAGGACCAGGATTTGACACCTCTGACCTAAGGAATGTATTCCCGTCTGTCTGTGTGAATGTGTGCTGGAACCAATACAGACCCTGCAGTGAGTCCCAGTGTGGCTAGGACGTAGAAGGAGCCATAGTATTTGAGGAGCTCACGGGACCAGGCGATCTGCATTGCCACCTGCCTCTCTCTCATCTGGCTCTGCATCAGGATTTGACGCTCCATCTACACAAACAGGACACATCAGTCGTGTGAATGGGTACGAGATGTCCCTCACCCACAAGAAAGTGCACAATTTGCTTACAGTAAACAACATGCGCATACAATGCATATACTGTATCTGGCTCTGTGATGTGGTTTTCCCTACACTTGAAGGACCCACATCTTTCCATCTCTCACTGTGGACGGATGTCTCAAGATGAGCGTCCTGTTTCTTTGCTGCCCTAATCTTGCGTAAAGTCTGGTGGACAGCGCTGGCTAATTGTGTCAACACCCGCCTACTTGACAAGCGAGGTATTATCGTTGACGCGCACGACAACCAACTACGTAACTAAATGACCAAGTCGGACATTAAACGTAGAATTAGGAATTCCATGGAAAACTAAACTACAGGACTTTTGTGGTTTACAGGTCTTGTACATCTGTAAAATGAATAGGCTACTGTTACTGCTTAAAATAAAGTATACATTTTAAATTTGTAAATAAAGCACTGCACTAGTGTCACACCGGAAGCTACGGATACAGACTTGAGTGACAATGTTAACAGCCAATGAAAATCGACTTCCTGGCTTCTAGAAAATGCTGTTGAGCTTAAAACGGTGTATGTATCAGACGTTCAGCACATAGTTGCTTATGTGACGTAAAGTCTGGGACACAGCGTTGGCTAACAGCATCAGTGCCGCCCACTGACAGGAGACGTATTTTGATTGACATGCACGACGACCAACTACGTAACTCAATGTCCAAATAGAACGTTACATTTACAATGAGGAATTTGTTGGAAACTAAATGACAGAACTCTGGATGTTTCCAGATCTTGTAAATCTGTAAAATGTGTAGGCTATGGTTACTGATTAAAATACATGTTTAATTTTAAACGATGTTGCACCGCAAATTACGTAGAAATATTTGTGACATGTAAATCCAAGAGTCCCATGTCAAGCTTGCAAGAGGTCTATGCATCAGACGTTCAGCACAAAGTTGCTTATGTGACGTAGTGCAAATTAACGGAAGAGGCTGAGACCAGTGCTGCCCTAACCTGACGTGCTATCTGACTGGGAGTGCAGAGGGAGGTTAAGCGGAGAGAAAAGCATTGTATCTCAATGGGGACTCACCTGGTAAGTTAAACTATAGGAATATGACCCACTGTCTAACTTACATCCTGTCTGCCACACAACCCTACATACATAATCACCTCTTCCACACACACACAACACACACACTGTTAGGAAGGTGCAATTCACAGAGAGAATGAGTGACATTCTCTGGTAAAGATAGTTTGTTCAGTGAAAGTCGAGGTGTCAAAGAGGAAGCCGTATTGTCCATGCAGAATTGAGAAGGCGCACGTCTTGTGGGAGGATGGGTTCATGACAGACGTTTAATGGCATTCAAACAGGCCAAGAATAAGAGAAGATACAAATTGCAGTGTGTCGGAGAAGGACCATGATTTTAATTTCCCTTTAATTTCTTTCTCCGCGATGTAATAACTAAGCACACGTCAATAACAGACTATGCTTAACACCAAACTTCCATATGGAAATGCACCAACTATATTCAAAAGAATAGATATTATAAAACTGCCATGAGGGGGAAAAAAACAATTTAAAATCCAAAGAACTGAAAACAAGCGTGTTGATGTTTTTTTATTGCGGTTGTGACCACTGTGATTTTAGTGAGATTTTAGTAAGATTTACGGCAGCGCCTGCTGAAAGTCCTGCTGAACAAACAGGCCTATAGTAAACAACACAAGTGCATTTCCTGGGGCGCTGATGACCGTCAACAGCAACATGGGCCCTTGTTCTACTCTCCTGTGGTGAATAACGGCGGATGAGAAAGTGAGGGTGATTAGCTGCCTAAACAACTCCATCACTGAGCAAAAGAGAGGGAAAGCTATACTGCAGGCTAAACGGTCATTATAGCGACGACGTCATTGGCAGGTGACAGTGGTCTCGCCCTACATTGGAGGTAATGAAGTCCATCCTATCGGCCTTTGCACTTAATGAGGTATTCAGTCAAGTAAACCTGGTGGTCCCTTAATTCTACACAGAAATGTGTAGCATATTTCTTTTTTTGAACATGCAGTTGTTTCTATATATCTTATACCTTCACAATTTACTATTCACGTGAATATGAATAAAACTGACACCTGAGTACATATGGGCAAGCATTGGCCCAACACATGAAGGGTTTTATACTGCAAGGATTATTAGGGATTCTATTCAAGAAGATAATTATACCCTTTACCTTCTGTGGTTTGGTTCTTTAAAACAACCTCAGGTGGTCAATTGAAGTTGGAAACTTAGGTCAGAACAACTTGAATAATCAACAGTGTTTAGTCCCCCACTGGTGATCTGGTGATGACATAAATGCCATGCAAAACAATGCTAATAATAAAATGTCAACATGCGTCACCTATATGATGACGAGACACAGCTGGTTTGCATTCTATAAATCTCAAACCTTTCTAATACAAGGGCGGCAATGTGATTGTTTCAAGGTTCTGTTTTATGCTTTTATTGAATTATAGGAAGTGTAGCTCGTGAACAAACACAAACACACACACACACACGTTTGTGGGTCCTGGGACTTGACTGATAGATAGATCTACCTAAACTGATACACCAGATAACTGTATCTGTGACACATCTGTCTCGGGAGCCGACAGTCCATTGAAACGGCTTCAAAAGGGCAGGTTCTTTCAAAAAAATACTTTGCATGTGATTGGACGAACCTGTGAACCAGCAAGTCTGTTGTTATCCACTCTTGCAGTAGAATATTCGGGAGAAGAGTGAAAATATTTTCCATTGAGAAAAGCCTTTGCTCATCTAATAAAAGTAATGCTATATTGTAGGCTATCATCTAATAAATCTGATACTATATTGTAGGCTATCTAATAAAACTGATGCTACTGTATATTGTAGGCTAATATCCAATAAAACTAATGCTATATTGTAGGCTATCATCTAATAAAACTGATACTATATTGTAGGCTATCATCTAATAAAACTGATGCTACTGTATATTGTAGGCTAATATCCAATAAAACTAATGCTATATTGTAGGCTATCTAATAAATCTGATGCTACTGTATATTGTAGGCTATCATCCAATAAAACAGATGCTATATTGTAGGCTAATCTAATAAAACTGATACTATATTGCTGATGCTATATTGTAGGCTAATCTAATAAAACTGATGCTATATTGCTGATGCTATATTGTAGGCTAAT
>JAODTR010012400.1:0-28007 GCA_025399935.1 Amblyopsis rosae | reverse complement strand
TGCCACAGTGACAGCAGAAAGAATGCAATACTAGGCCCCGATTAACACCCATGTGTGCGTGTGTGTGTGTGTGTGTGTGTGAAACCATCCATATGGGTGGGTTTCAGCACACTCTATTGGAATACAGAGAACCTGTGGAGGTGAATGTAATTCATGGGGTGGGGGGGGTGGGGGAGAGAGAGAGTCGATGCAGGGGCTGGCTGGGCACTCACAGACTCAGAGTGGGGGACAACAAATGCTAATAAAATATGTCTTCCATATCTCTCTTTTGGACCTGTCGCTGACGAAAGCTTGCATAGTATTTTTCCTCTTTAGCCTGGAGAACTTGATGGCTGGTTTTTTCCAAAACTATGTTGCAATGTGTACTTTGTCTGGTTGGAGATGGACAGTGTCACAGAGCGTTAGGTACTCCAGCCTTTGTTGTGATAAAAGGCCATGTCAGTTTCGATGGCATGGGTAACTCTTGCCCATCTTAGTGAGTGCACCATTAATGCAGGAGAATACATTTTGATTGTGAGGTTGTGAGGTTTGCCTTTAGTGCCCACACATAATAAGCATAAGAAATATACACCATACACAACAAACCGGCCCAATGTGTTTGAAGTGTGCTGCCGTCATCGGACTTTCACAAAACAAGCGCCCCAAAAGCCTCTCACAACCCAGTGACGGTGGTGTCTGGACCCCCGGCTTGGCACCCACCTGTCCGTAGGCGAAGATGGTGGCGTTGTAGCCCTCGAAGCAGCCCTCGATGAGCTTCTCCGTGCACTGGGCGTAGATGGCTTCCTGCTGGGAGTCCATGTCGAAGACGTGGTCGTAGGTGAAGGCCTTGTCCTTGCCCAGGAACACCTGGGGCTCCCCGGGCATCACGTACGTGCAGATGTGGCAGCCCTCGATCCTCTCCCGGGCCAGCTGGGGACGGATCCTGGGGATGATGGGGGAGGGAGGGAAGGGGGAGGAGGTAGGGAGAGAGAGAAGGAGTTAGGGAGGGAGATGGGGAGAGAAATTGAGAGGGAGGGAGATGGGGAGAGACGGGAATAGAGAGGGACACAGGGAGGGGGAGGGGGGGTGACATCGGGGAGAGATAGGGAGGGAGAGATGTATAGTGCAGGAATGGGGGGTGAGAGAGGGGAGGGGGGGAGGCAGAAACACACTCATCACACTGAAGTATTGACGTCAAAACTTTACAATGGCTGTAAATCATGTGCGATTAAAGGTTTGACCAAACAGGCAGCCTTCAGGCAGGTCAGGTTTTTCCCCAATGTAGGAGCAGCTAATTATCTAAGCAGCTTCATTTGTGTTAGGTTATTTCAAGACCTTTTTTATACATTATTTCTGTATTAGTTAACATCATTAAACAATTCTTTATACAAAATCAAACCTGGACATTGAATGATTTTAGACAGGATTCACAAATCCCCCAGTCACCCAACGTAAAGAAGTGCTTTAAAGAAGGGAAGAGGCCCTTACACCCAACTTAACTTGTAAACTAATATGTATTACTGTACTGTACTGTGTGTGTGTGTGTGTGTGTGTGTGTGTGTGTGCGTGTGCGAGTGCACCAAAGGTTGTGCATGGTGCCAGCACGCTCTCCAGTGAGCTACACAGTGCCCCCACTGTTCAGCATATAGAGAGAATGATAGAGAGAGAGAGAGAGATAGAGAGAGAGAGAGAGAGAGAGACTAGCTAGGTAAACAGTCCCGCCTTGGCTTTCATTAAGGAATCATCCCTTTTGCTTTCATTCAAATAAACACGCTCGTGTTACATAAATTCCCCCCACAATGCACTGCTCCCTGTCAGAGAGGTTCCGCTCGTCACCACAGCCGTGCTCAGTGTCCCCCGAGCAGGACACACACTGAAGGCATTCAGGTATATAACATAGAGACACGTGACTGAAAACGCTGGATGAAAACATTCCTACCAGGACAAACATGACTGGAAATGTTGCTAGGGACGAAGAACATACCCTAGCGATGTACAGGTGGCACCATGCGGGCGTGTATGTGTGTGTGCGTGTGTGCCTGCGTGTGTTAGTGTGTGGTGTATGTCTACTGTATGTGTGTGGATGCAATATTCCTTGTGTGTGTGTGCATGTGTGTGCATGCGTGTGTTTGTGTGTGGATGAAATATTCCATGTGTGTGTTAATGTGTGTGTGTGTGTGTGTGTGTGTGTGTTTGTGCATGTGTGTGTGTGTTGTGCATGTGTGTGTGTGTGTGTGTGTGTGTGTGTGTGTGCGAGCGTGCGTGCTTGTGCGTGGGCGTGTGCGTGTGCTTGTGACATCAGATCCCAGATATTTAGCAGGTCCTCTCTGGGACCGCGGCCCCAACGGGAACAAGAGATGGAGCCAGTGGAGGTGGAGGGTGCGTTCAGTGGACTGAACGTTTTGAACGTTCACTTAACTTTATCACCGAACGACAGGTTTCCTCGAAACTACTTTCAAAGACATTCGCTCCTTTTAATGGGCGAATGGGAGAGTTGCTCAATGACATGTAGGAAGCGTAGCCACATATTTGGAACATGTTGGTGTTTTATAAGCAGCCTATTTGGGAGTATTTGTCATCAATATTTAGTACCACTGTACCAGTCGTCATTCTGATATGACAAGCATTAAATATAAAATTGTAAATTCTCACAACCATTGTGCACATATAATTAAATTGACCTATCCCAAGCCACACCCCTTTTGCATGTCCTCCAATAACAGTTGAGCATTTTTGGACTCTGACAGAACCTCCCATCAACTGTCTGTTTTCCTGTAATAGCTTTCTATTATGTTTGGTCCAACCTGGTTAATGTAACTTGGTTGGACCAGAGCCATGGAAATAATAGAGTTACGCCAACGGAAGTTTGACATTTTTATTTATATATATATATATACATATATATATATATATATTTACGCACACACACAGATATATAACTACATTTTATGGTAATTAGTAGTCAATAAATGCACCGATGCCAGTCTGGTACAATTAAGCCAATAGAGAGCCGAAGTCACTTCTGCATTATGGGACCTAAATTCGAAAAAAATCTGTATGGTGGTTTGTTTTGATTTGAGTTTTAATTTAGCAAGCGTTCTGGAGAATGACTTACTATGCCTTTAAAGTGGTTCGATACATCTTTCTTCCACCAGATGTCACACTAGAGCACCTGCCGCTCAGACCAAAATACATGCTTTGAGGGCCACACACACACACACACGTATGCATTTAAGTTTTTATTGGTGTGTAGTAATAACACCACTGTTTACTGTAAAGCCCAAACCGGAGAAGCCACCTTCAGGTATATAGGTGATGTTAGGTTATGAATGCAACCACGGTGACATATACCATTCTATTGTTGTTTCCAGTCATTAGCCTCATATGTGCTCATGTTCAACGAAGATAAGAATAATAAGAATTGTTAAAAGTATTTAGGTGGTATGGGCATCTAGTAAGGATGCCCCCTGGGAGGAGGCCTCGGGGAAGACCCAGGACCAGGTGGAGAGATTATATCTCCACACTGGCCTGGGAACGTCTCTTGATCCCCCAGTCAGAGCTTGCTAATGTGGCTCGGGAAAGGGAAGTTGGAGCTGCTGCCCGCCCCCGCGACCCAACTCCCGAGTATTTATTTAAATTATTATTATGTATTTTCCACCTATTACTGTCCACCGATTATATGTACTGTAGTTTATTGCAAATGTGGATCTCTGTGTTCTACTGCAAGTTTGAAATCCACTAGTTGAGGTTATTCAAGGATGCTGTGATTGTAAAGCAGGACTGTTAAGACCTTAATGGAGTCAAATACACAAAGCTCCATTAATCCCTCTGGCCATCTTTCCAAAACCTGACAGAGAGCCCTTACTGTAATCCACACTGACAGCTGCTTACAGCTGCAACTACGGTAAGATGACATCTTGGCAACATGAAAGCACTTTAATAAAAAAGAAAATGCCTGGCTCGTGTTTTGATAAAGCACATGGAGAGGTGAGCAACAATGCTTTGATGAGACGGTAATTCAGTTAATCAAAATGATAAACTGCTGATGATCACACTTAAGGTAAAGGTAAAGGTAAAGTCAGCTATGGACATGTAAGCGCTTCGTCAAATTTAACAAATATCTTCTCACATTTCGCTAGCTCACCGTTCTCTCTGTGTTGAACATTTTTTATTTATTTCTACTTCTACACAACCATGACTCCGTCAACAGGAACATAAACAAGTTGGCGAACACCTCTCGTACCAACAAAGCCTCATAATGCATAGTGAAATTCATTGTGAAGCAAATCGTAGTGTGAGGCTGCGCCGCGGAGCGATACTGATCTGTTTTGAGCTGGAAGTTAGCAAGAACGACTGACCCTGCCTTTAATGCCTGAATGGACATGTTCTATCTCCCCCACAGACTCTCTCTCACACAAACACACACAATGCAATGTGTGTGTGTGCTGTGTGTTTCTATAGAGTCTTGCGACATCCCCAGTGTCCTCCTACACTGCAATGGGTTGTCTGGATTGATTAGGGTTCGTTAGGGAAGGACAAAGCGACAGAGAGAGAGAGAGAGAGAGAGAGAGAGAGAGAGAGAGAGAGAGAGAGAGAGGGCTGAGAGAGTGTGTGAGTGAGTGTGTGAGAGAGGCAGACAGACAGTAATGTTTAGATGACGACCCTCTCTTCCACCCAGCCAGACAGGACTATTATCTCTGTGGATAATGATGGTGTTTAAATATTCTGACCACACTTTAAGCTTAGTCGTGTCATGCATATTGTATAAAACCCATACATTGTGTCAGGGTAGTTACTGAGTTGGTTAAAAACGTCAAGACATCTTTCCTAGAAAAGATGTCTGCTTTATCTCTGATGTCTAGAAAAGGCTTTCAAAAACTCCCAAAGCAATTTGTGGGCTTACACCATCTTATTCAACTATTCAATTTACAATAGCCAAAATTTCAGGCGTGGGCCTATGAACGCCATAGCCTAAGGCCTTGCAAGACCATCCAGATCTCGCAAGCGTCAGTTTATTTTCCCCGTGAGACTCAGTCTGTATAGCCTAGAAATCATTTTGAATGTTCGAGTAGCAACTGAACTTTCCAATCAGCGTTGTATTGATAGCTATTCAGGTGTGGTTTAGGTGTGCCGACAGCAAAAACGACCAGATATTCAATCAACTTAGTAGTATTTATTGATTTATGTACCTTCCCTTTACAAACTGTTTCAATGGACTGCTCCATGCCAGGTCATAAACACCCGAGATGGGCATACAATACACAGGTGAGCGTTGCTAGGTGTGCAGCACGGGCCGTCAAATACCATCAGCTATACTGTACAGGTAGGGTAATACACACTGATATGCATCAAGTCTGGGTCCGTCGGGATAAGCACGGCCTCTTAATTAATCCTGTAAGACCCATTTTAGTCCAAAGAAAACATCACTTAACACTCAAAAAACACATTTGCAAATGTTTATTTTTAAGACTACATGTACATAGCCAATGTGTTATATTGTCTTGCCATTGATAGTAAATGTGTAGTTTTTTTTAAGAAACATTTGTGAATGTGTATATTGGAGAGCTAAGTGACGTTGTGTATTTATCACATCGGGTCTTACAGGGTTTTAATACACTGTGCTCACTTCAGACAAACGCCACTAAATTCACCTTCTATATAGTCACACAGCAGAGGCTGCACTGTACGTTCAAGTTTAGTTCACGTGCACCGGACACACACACACAGAGGCAAGGCCTTTTAACCAATAGAGACATGTTTGACTGGCAGATCATTAAACTGCCATGGCAGGGAGAGCCTAATTAATTGGCTGGAAAATGTATCGGTTACAACTTACAAAGTCAATAGCGTTAAAGTGATACCCTCACAGTATTGAGCTACTGGCATTAGAATAGGGGTCTCAAACTACCATCTGTGGGCCAAATAAGTAAGGTAATTAAATATAGACCTCAGATAAGGAAATATAAACACCCCCCCCACACACACACACACACACCTAATTATAAAGTGTTCCCAAAATATGTAATTAAGTTTTGAAGTATCTTCTATGTAAAACTGAATTCAACCAATCACTACACACTGCAGCTCTTCCCGTGTGTGACATCATTTTTCCCACGACTATCTATCAATACTCACAGAAAGGCCAAGAGGAGCCAGGTTAGCTAGCATAACCTTACAGCAATAAGCTAAGCAGAGGGATGCTAGAGCAACCAGGCCTAATACAGGTCACTGTAGCTAGCCCAGGAGTAACTCAACTAATAGCAATACACCTTTATTTAACCAGGTAAAAGACTCATTAAGATTGAAATCTCTTTTACAAGAGTGACCTGGCCAAGACTGCAGCTTAAAACGTCCACATACAACATTTAAACACACAATGGCCACCATTCAATTACAGTACCACTATAAATAACACATAAATGACGGTGAAAGAGTTTTTGCAGAGTGTTGAGGTGTCCTTGAGCAAATCACATAACTGTTCCCAGCTTGTTATATGGTGCCTTGAATGGCCATCTTCACCATTGAATGGGTGAGCCAATAATGTAAAGTGCTTTAGGTGGCCTGTGCTGTGGGTTAGGAAAGCGCTGTAAACACAGTCAATTCACCATCTCTTACCACAGAAAACCTTGCAGAGCAATAATCCACAGAACCCAATCTTTATAATGTGATATATAATTTATAAACATAAACGTCTGACTAAAATGTCACATGTTGTCTGATGCAGGACAACAAATGATTACACTGCTGAATATGGCTTTTTTGTATGGTGATTTGTATGCCGGTTATATAGGTACCAGGTGTAAATGCATAGATCAGAGAGGGTGATGGCATAATTAAAGTAAGTTCAAAGTGCTGGAATGTTCTTACTGTCCCCCATTGGTCTTCACTGATCTATTATATAATATATAGCGTCAAGAATACACTCATTCTCACTCTAAAGCCTGCTTCATGTTTTTTTGTTTACAGGCAGGCAACTCATTGTGCACATAAATATAAGCGATTCAAAATCATCCCTCAGTGATACAGAGGAGAGGAGAGGAGAGGAGAGGATGACTATCTTTACTTAATCCTCTTCATATCAAATCAGCATGATCACATTGCACTACCTGGCAAATTGTCAATCAGAGGAGATGAGACGGTGACTATGCTGACTCAAGACATGCTTATTGCTCTTCATATTAAATCAGGATGGATTTAATATGAAGTCTGGATGGATGGATGGATGGATGGATGGAAATTACATCAGCATGATCACATTACACTTCCTGGCAAATGGATGCTTCATCATCAGTGCCCACAAAGGTAAAATAATCACACACAATTATTTGTTTTACGTTTCCGTCTAATAACTGAATTTGTGAGTTGAGAACAGCACGGCGAAACCGCAGGGCCGCAACCACAGGGTAACTTAGCAACAGCAGCGAAGCACATCTGAGCCCCAGCCAGGTAGCAGACAACGGGAGTCTGTGTAGCTGGCGCTGCCCTAAATCCCAGGTCACACAGTGCAAGAGACCTTTCAGAGTGTCACCAGATCCCATAATAAGCCATACAGTGAGCTGCTGGCTACTGTTGGACAACAAGTGAGGGAATACCACTCAGTCTCATAGTTTACAATGTCCTTAGGCTGGCTTTCATTTGACGATAGATCTCTATATCTAAACTCAGGGTACAGATCCTGCCTGCTTTATTTTCATGGTTTTTCTTTGATAACTATGAAACTGATGGTGATGTCATAACAGAGGACTGGCATGTACCACAGACACACACACACGTGGACTTTCCTGTGCCTCCCTCGGCCCTCCCACGCATGCACGCGCACACACACACACACACACACACACACACACACACACACCCACAATACAGCTTTTTGAGCCTCAATGTTCAAAGGCCAAAGCTGAATAGTGTAAATAGTGAAGTCTCATCATCTAAACATTACTGTCTGTCTACTTCTCTCTCACACACTCTCTCAGACAGCCCCCATATGGACTCTCTCTCTCTCTCTCTCTCTCTCTCTCTCTCTCTCACCAGTATAGGAAACCCAAGCTCATCTCTGCTTTCATTCACATCCCACGGGGTGTGGTTGGGTGTGTGTTTGTCCGTGTTTGTGTTGCGGTAATGTGTTTGCATTTAATAATTATGTCTTTATGTAACAATACACACACGCCCTTACACACGCACACACACACGCGCACTGTATGCAGGGTTTGTTCATTCCTCTATTACACATCAACCGGTAAGTGTTTCTGTTTGTATGCACATAATAGTGTGTGTGTGTGTGTGTGTGTGTGTGTGTGTGTGTGTGTGAGTGCGCGCGCGTGTGTGTGTACTACCTGTGGGAAAGAACAGCAAGGAGAAACTCACATATGTTGGTCATAAATTTATAGCGGGTATACAAGGAAAGGACTGCAAGCCTATGTTTTTTGTGTATAGTATGCCATTTATACAATGTGTATGCAATCATGTGTATTTATGGGACTTCTAAAGGTTCCAATATAATATTAGATCATGGTTGAGTCATACATTACACATTGTTGTCCAATACTGTGCACAGTATATATTAATACCACTGTATCTGGGGCTGTGCAATTAATCACATTTTAATCGTGATTTCAATTTCGGCTCTTAACAATAACAAAAACAATCTAATCGAGAAAATAACAATGATTTTGTCTACTTTTTGTATGGGGGGGGGGGGGGGGTGTGAAAGTTAAAAAACAATGGAAAAAGTATTATGGAACATTTCACAGTTGAAGATATTTTCAAGTTTTATTTTTTTCATTTTTTTTTAAGTGCGGTAACTGCAACACCTTTCCAAAGTCAATCATGTAATCATGTAAAATAATCGGGATTCCAATATTAACCAAAAGAATTGTCATCGCTTTATAAATTACATTAGCCCCTGGTGAGCTGCTAATGGTTTTCTAATTCACCTCTTCTCTGAGTCAGCCTCTGTTTTAAACCAACAACAGAACAGACTCTACATTGTCTGGGAATTGACATCAAGGGCCATGTCTTCATTGTGTCAACGTCTTCGCCAGTACACTCTGAGACAACAGGCCCAAACACGCCTAGGCTTAAGCCCTACAAGAGACCAGACAGAAACGAACGCAGCACTTCTGAGCGATGATTGAGAATGACTTTGATGGCCACCGGGAAACTTCGGGAGGGGTTGAGAAGTTAATTAATTAATCTGGTAATTGTTATTTACTCATATAAATATTGTTTTTACACACACACACACACACATATATATACACACATGCATACACACAATATACACATAAATATTATGATATGATATGATTTTTAACATATAGCTTATATATATCTTGTGACTCTTTCTAATGCCGTTTGAAACTAGCCTGAATATTTCTGGGCAAACATCTGATGCATGCACACACAGCAAATTAATATGTTGTAATTACATAGAACGATGAGCAGGCCTGCTGATAATGTACGCGGGAGTGGATACGTTCCTTCAAAGTTCCTGACTTCCCCATTAAATGTTGACTACGTAACTAAATACAGGAGCACTTCAACTCAGTAATCTGATGACAGTGGAGATCAATGTTTACTTCAACGAGGGTCTAATTTCCTTTATAGATGTCACCGTGACCGCAGCTATTAACACAATGAACGGGAAGGAAGGAGAGTGAAGAAAACGGGAAAGAATAGAGAAGGTGTAGACAGGAGAGAGAGAGGGGGGTGAGAAAGAGAGAGAGGGGGGGTAGAGAGAGAGAGGGGGGGGAGTAGAGAGAGATATAGAGAGAGATATAGAGAGAGAAGGTGAGAGAGAGAGAGAGAGATAAAGAGACAGAGGGAAGGTGAGAGAGAGAGATAGAGAGAGAGAGAGAGTAAGTAGTCGACTAGGTAACCTCTGCTCTGTCCATGGCATAAATAATCATAACACACACAAACTAAATCACACACACACTATAAACCTTCCCTGACTCGCGGCAACTGTGTTGTGGGTCAAGGTTCATGTAGGGGGGATGGCTCACATAGGGGAGGGTGGAGGAGGGAATTTGAAGACACACACACACACACGTCTGTGTGTGTGTTACTGTGCTTGGTTATGCTTTGGTCCAATCGTGTGCCATCAAGTTCCTCCCAAGCATGGAAATATTACGGTAAGCTTTAAAATGTGTACAGTAAATAACATCGCACGCATGCCTGTTCATAGGCTACCTACAGATTGGTTATCTTAGCTATGGCTGGCTTCTATATCGCACGTTGACCGCTGGCAGATGGCCTGGCGCAGCTTTGGGTCTCAGTCCATGAATATTTAGTTTTCATGAATATGCATGCATGGGTCCACACACACACTACACATATTCAAAGGGAACACATGTACCCTACCAGTTTAACGCACGCACGCACGCACGCACGCACGCACACACACACGCGCACATTGCTGTCGTTGCAGCAGATGACAGCAGTTCCAGGGCTGATATTTGAATGGCACTCACCTTATACCGTAAAGCCAACATAACTAAGTCAATCATGAGTGGATGTCATCTGTAGGGACGGCACCGATACGATTCTGAGATCGAAAAACGGTCCGATACTAACTTAAATAGCTGGATCTGTATCCGTGACATTTGGTGACAATTGGACAGTTGTAACCCATCTATGGGGCTGACATTATCGTTACTGTACATGGAACAGCTCAGTTACTTGAATCAATGTATTTTTAAACTACATGGTAGTTTATGATGACATTTTTGCATTGATATTTGTTTCCTGACCCTAGAGTTTAAGAAACCAGGTCAGAATCTACCCGTCCCAACTTAAAAACACACACAACTCCAGCTGAAACGTTACTCTCAAGTCAAGAAAAAAAAAAAAGAACTGACATTCTAACGTGAACAGCCTGCAACCTGAATCCTACACTGTTAGTTGTACTGTAGGCAGGAGCTGAATTATTAATACAGTATAGCTGCTTCAAGGATATTGACGAGCAACACTAAATCACATGACATGATGGCCCCTTTGGGTATCCTCGTGACATTTTCTGTAGCTAAATGGTTAACTAGTCACATTGATTGAGAATGGACTATGGCATGAGACACGTCCTCAAAAGAATGATATGCTGTTGAATGAAAGAAATACCTAGATGGCAGTTGGCTAACTGCTGTACAACACAATGCATTACTGTATAACACAATAGGGATGGACCATTCAACCTACACCCACATCATTACTTTTTTACGCTTTGCTTAAACCTTGTCTACAAAAGAATAGAACTGCTGCTGCAAAGTATTGAGACTGAATTTTCGTGTGAAATGTTTACTTCCTAATATAAACATTTCATTGAATCAATATTCCAATAGTACAACATGTTTCTTTGAACAAGGCATTGTCCTTTAAATAAAAGGGTAGTCATCAGTGACGGAATAGAGTTGAGAGCTATTAGGGCCTAGTTAAGATCCATTATTAGCCCTGCAGGCTGAAACAGGCACTATGGCTAGCAACGGAGCTCATTACTGAAAACACTTCCAACGTGAGGGGAAATCTTGAAAACACACCGTCACGGGCTAACGCGCGGATCTGTCATTCACTGTCTTTCAGGGGTGCTGAAGCCCCTCTGTGGTTGACTGTTGCTACAGCAAACAGTGCCTCTAGAAACATAACTGTTTGACATACAACAGCTGATTCAAATGAATAGCTCGTTGTAACGACCCCATTCATTTGATTCAGGTGCGTTGGAGCAGGGAGACATCTAAAACATGCAGGGCAGCGGCCCTCTAGGACTCCCAATAATGAAATAGGCTGATGATGACATTGTCTTGTCTTAGAGGTATGCTGACTGGTAGCCAGACAGACAGACAAACTGTGATGCAGATCATAATTTAAGAAAGGGGACAGACTGAAATGTTTAAGGAGAGTCAGCGATTGTTACAATACAGTTTTTGCCTCCTGAAGGTTTGCTAGCTGTCCGTTCTGTGTGCATTGCAAAAACATCTCTCCAGTGTTGCTATACAGCCCTAGCCTCGCGAGACAATCCTGATCTTGCAAGCTTCAGTTTACAGCCCTGGCTCTGTAAATGGGAACACAATTAAAGTGGTGCACACCGCACCACACAAGACCTTAGCAAAGTTTTTGCGTGTGTGTGTGAAGCTTCTGAGGGTGCACGTTATGGCATTCATGGCAGAATGCCATAATGACATATTTTGATCGAGTTCAAATATCAACTATCTTCCTAGAGCGTCGCTGACTTCACCTTTAACAAATTGGAACATCTTTAAGATTGATGAAACAATACTAGCTACAGAAGATTGAGGGAAAGGAAGATTGGAGGAAAGAGAATGCAAAACACAGAAAGAGATATGTAGAAATTATGTTACAACCAGGTGACCTTCCATAGGGAATAAGGGCTGTTATCTACAGTATGCAGAGCAGAGAAACGATAGGTAGCTTGGTTAACAGACCTCTGGGTCAAAGTCTGAATGCACAGCAACAGGCTAGAGGGAGAGAGAGGGAGAGGGAAGAGGGAGAGAGAGAAAGAAAGAGGGAGAAAGAGAAATATGAGAGGAACTTGTCTTTGTCTCTTTCCTTCCATTGAGCCAGATCACATGACAAGTCAGTCTTTCCAAAACAAACAGTGTCACAGTAGTTGGTATTGGTATATCTGGCACATCCTTATATCAATAAATGCCTGCCTGCACACTTACAGTATGAGACAAGCTAATGAAGCAATTTGGTTACCAGATAAAGGTGAATGGCCAGATCAGCAAATTATACTTAAATGTTCTAGAACCTCATAACAGAAATAACAAAACGAATGTTGCATACGGTAATTATTAACATGTAATATATGAATAACTGCATAGAAAAAAAATAAAGAGAAAAAAAAAACCTTCACAGCCTAATGCCACACACCATGTGACATATTAGCCTACACATTATATGCTACAGCAGTATAGAAGACTAGCTTAGCTTACAGCCCCTACATCTAGGGCCTACAATAACAAAGGAACCTTAGCAAATCATAGGCCAACAGACCATATTTAAGGCATGATTTATATACAAATTCACTGTAATCGTAAACAATTAATTTAAAGGAAAAGAACAACAATAAAAGACAAAAATACAGAACGCGAATGGGCATCAATACAAGGTAGTCTACGGTACTAAGGTATAGTTTACTTGCAAGGTGCACACCATAGCCAATCCATTTATGCATGGCTGATTTCGGGTTTGTTGTAGGTGGTGGCCATTAATCTGACTTTTGATTGTGTATTAAAAGCTTTTATTATATATGATTCACAGCCCCGATACAACAATAACTCCGGGAGAATAACAAGTGCATAATTGTCATCCCTCGGAGGCGTGACCAGAGCATCTAATTTCCACAGTGCACAAGGCATCCTTACCTCAAGGCGACCCGCACCGAACTCTCATCCTGCCCGCTCGTCATGGTGTTCCCGAAAGATGAGTCCACGACTCGGTTCAAAATATCTCGATTGTCCTGTCCGTTATCGGCTTACGAGACGCCGTCGCTCCAAGAGCGCGTATATCTTGAGTCGCCGAGCTGAACGGACTGTCACATACTTCCAACCCGTTTGGAAAATTAAATTCCAGTAATTTCAGCATTCATTATAACCTATATTTTTGGTGCCTTGCCGATAATGTGTGCGACCAGGATTCGACTGAAATCACATTTCCACCGGCATCACTTCTAATCTGCCCACGGGACTCACTTGCTCGGCCCCTGCTCCGGAGTCTCGGTACGCCGACAGGTGACGTACCCAAACCCCGCCTCCTCGTCTGGACCAATCCAAAAGGGCTGGGCTAATCTGACGATTTACCAGGAGAATATCGACTAACACAAATATGATGAACATATTTCATGTATGGATATGATTTTGCAGTAAAATATACAAATAAAACACATATACAGATGGATATATATTCCTTTTTGTGCCTTTTATGCCTGGCTAAGGGTGAAATTTGAATTACCTTTGTGTAGGTAGGCTACTGCCACCTAGTGGTTTAAATCGAAGAATCTTATGAACTAATGTCAATTCGTCGTTAAATATATTGGTAGCTCTTTTTCTTCTTTTTTATATATCTGCCGCACAGAACTAACTAACAAAACATTACAATTACATGTTTGACCAGCCTTGACTTTGCTTCTCAGATAAATAGATAAACGTGACGTCAGGGTTTACTAACCTATATAAAGTTGAACATGCTGCCGTCTTGAGGTCATAGTATGTCAATACATTATTTAAAGGATGGAATATTACTTTTTGTTAGTGGTAAGTGCTAAGGGGTAGGGACATAATAGTATTTTGCTAAGTCTTATGCTTCATATTACCATTACCCACACTTTCTCAATTATTAAACAATTGGTTTTATTAACGATAAAGTAAGGTTATAATCTTTCTGTGGATTGATACTACTAGCAAACTATTTATACTAGTCAACTCCACAGACATTATATAATCAACTGCTACTGGTTGTGTGCTGTATTATCTTGAGTTTAAACAAAAATAGACTTTCATTGAAAAATGAATTAGAAAGTACAATCCTATAGTAAAATAACCTTATTACACAACATTTGAAAATATTAGCTTTGAAAATTAACTACTTGAAAACAATTCCTTAGATGGGTTTAATTACATCAGGGAAAAAGAAGTGAGGTCAAAATGGTGGGAGGTTAGAAAGTAATAATAAATGCCCTTTTCCTGTGTCTATAGGTTATAGGCATTCCCAACTATGGCATATTTGACAGGATAAACAAATCAAAACAAAAAAAACTAAACATAAAAAAAAATGCAAAACTCACTCAATTAAAAAGATGCACAAAACAAGAAAAAAGAACAAAAAAATATTTTGGATTGATAGTTTATAAACATTTTTAAGCATAATGGGCCTCAACACAATGGTTGTCCCTCTGTAGGCCTATACATGTTTTTCATGCATTCAAATTAAAATACATTTGAATCATTGTAATGGCCAAATATCAAACACAGGCAGTTGCCACATATATTTTTTTTGTTTCTAGTACATGATAGATCTATTAAAATAAAATATACCTATTATCTTTTAGCAGTATATAAGGCTACTTGAGAGACCATATATTGCAGTGATTGTTCTATGTTGTGGTATCTTAGATTTAAATGAAGGGGGAATGAGAATGAGAAAGTTACCTGTTTGGTAAAACAACAAAAACATATTTTTTCTTAAGCACCTACTTTAACAGTAGCTATCACAAGCCTGCCACTAGATCTATTTTAATTCAGCGGCTGGCTGGCACAGGAATTTGCCTGTGCATATTTAGACTGGACACTGGCACATTCCAAAAAGAGGGCAAAAGCATATCTAAACTTTATGAAATGTCAAACATGTGCTTTAATAAAGCATCAAAAGCACTCCATTAGAAAAAATGTTTAAATTAACCTGCATAAATGTATGGTTTGAATAGGGCCAAATCAGCCAGGCTTAATAACACTGGTCATTTTTAACTCAAAAAGTTAATTAGAAAGGTACAACCAACAATCACCATAACAACAAACAATCATATTAGCAATTTCTCCATCTCTGACAAGGCAAACCATGTGTTTTATTCACAAACTATATGCTTACAGCTCAGTTATAAAATATTGAGCAAGAAAAAAAAACGACAGAAAATGTATTATACCATTTGAGTCAATCACACAATCATTGACATTTTCATTTACTGTTTTTTAACTAATTTTAGGTTCCAGAATTCCAGGCATTGTCGGTTCAAAGTGCCTCTTTCAAACTCTGTGTCATTCAGCAGCACTGAATATAATGTCTTTGCTCGTACCTACCACTCAACAGAGTCTGAAGGCCGCCGCCCACTGAAGGTGTCGACGCGCGTCAAGAGACGCCAGGATTTTAAAACTAGTTAATTTTAACGGGGGCAACGCCCACTGGCAGCGTCTGACGCACGTCGATGCCAAAGTTTAGAACTCTGTTGTATTTCTTGGGCCTCGAGCCATAAACATGCATTGAATATCTGCAGGTTTCTGAGCTCCTTCGTCAATTTGACTTTACCTTTCGAACGATGCATTCCTTGACGCACCGACGAACGACGCCTTCAGTGGGCGGTGGCCTTGAGTGAAAGCACATAAACATATTGGAAAGAAAATACAGGTCATTTTAAGGCAAACAAGAATGCCCATACAGGGCTTCTATTTGCTCAGGGTTACATCATTTATATATATATATATATATATATATATATATATATTGCGAGAGCATGCCATTTATAATACCCTCAGAAATGTTACTTTTGTCTCTAGGCGTATATGGATGTAACGTTTCAGATTAGGATTGCAAACTAGGATTTTCTCATTTGTTACAACTGCACACTAAATGGAGAAAATATCTGACAAAAGCATTGGTTGGATAACCCATGCAACATAATAACTACATGACCAAGAATGTTGCTTCATCTTGACATGCAGATGTAATGTAAAATCTACATTTCTCTACACTGATTTTTCAAAGTAATGAAACTAGTTGAATTCATCTTTAAATATAGCATTTCACTTGTTCATATTCTGCTGCTGATGAGACTGATTGTCCACTGAGACCTATTAGAACAGTAAACTATTACCAAAAAAGTGGCATTTTACCTTTAAAAGGTTGCACATTAACATATGACATTGTACTTGAGTAGAGTTACGAAATGTAATTAGCCCTGTTCTGAGAATTAAGAGAGCTTTGTGGGTTTCTTAGTTCTGCAACTATTTGGACCATTCCCTAGCAAGGATTTCAAAAAGACGTAAGACTTTTACTGGACAGTAAGCAGTCTGTTCTCTTTTACATTTACATTAACCAATAGTCATCTGCTAAAGTGATATTCAAACAAATAGAGCAAACATTTTCATTGTAAACATTAGCCCAACCACATTAAGATGAATTGGCATTCTACAAACAGCAAATACTTCCAGTGCCAGGCAAAGCAGATGGCATGTTTGCTCTATATCAGATAGCTGTTTTTATCGGATAGGGTCTGGTCCACCTGATAATTTTCTTCAAATATAATCGGACACACCCTCGATGGCCGAGCTTCATACAAGAATCAGGGTATAGCCCTCCAATCGGGCAATTCTTTGTTCAATGCACAATCAACACGTACTGTACACAGATCTGAACCACGAATAAAAATATATAAACACTGAGTTGAAGCTGCGGCCAAACCCGTCCTTATATCCAAATCAGCAAAATAGTGACACACACAATATTGATATTATAACCTCCTTCACAGTAGTACAACTTAAGACAAGTTGCTAGCGAATAACAGACTCATGAACAAATACATAAAATAATATTATTTTAATTTAAACCCCCACATATCTCTTACTGTGAATTAATTAATCAGGATGAAATTGCATTACAGTTCCTCTCCTGCTCACACCTGCAGGGCAGTTAGTGGTTATGTTCTGCAACCGGCCCTAAACTCTGCCCATAACGGTTTTAACATTAATATACCACAAAGGTATGTATGGGGCATTTCACTCCTTTAAGCCTAAAGTCTGAACTAGTTCAATACTCTGACTAGAAAAGCTTTCCCCCAACAGCATATCATTCATTAATAACCATAAATACACTGAGACAGCTGTTGAAGAGCTGTACAGAGCATCTCTATAGTAACAGCCAACATGTCTGCTGATAAAGCAGATTCATAGGAGGTCTCTGAAACACAGCAGACACAAGTGCCCGCCCTCTATTAACAAAATAAAATGTCCTTACACACGTGTGCGTGTTTGTGTGTGTGTTTGTGCGTGCGTGCGTGTGGCACAGGCTGCAAAGCAGGGACGGCCAACCACATTGGGGCCTCATCTTTTTAGCATTCTCTCAGCAAACCACTTGTGTCTATGTTGCATCAAGACCTGCTTGCTTCACGACCCTGCAGAATAGGCCCTGGGAATAAAGTTAGAGTGATTCTGTGTTTGCATTGGCAAGTCACGACACTACAGGCAGTGTTGCGTGATAAGGCTGCCCATGAATATCTCGCCGTGCCTGGACTACTTGTGGCTCATGGAATAGAAGGAAAAACAGTAATATAGGTTTGGCTTAGGGCTGCCGCCTATAAGGACCGCTTCTCAAAAAAGACTTTAAGTTTCCACTATTGCTCTATAGTTTAAAATACACGTCATGTTGAGAAATGGAGTGACTGGTCTGTATATAATGGACTAAAATAACATTTACAATTTGTATTATTTTCTGACTAGCTGTTTTACCTAACATATGGCTTGTTAGCTTAATGACTGTTGTATCGTTCTGCACGGCTAATTATTAATGTTCGTAGTATGTCATGATATTAACATCAAGACATATGCTATTAGCTATATAACAGTTCATATTCTTTAAACCACATTGGTTGTTATAAAAAAAATAAAAAATAAAATAAAAAAATCGAAATTACAATCCAGCATCTAAGAGCCAAGACATCCAATTAGATTGCTAAATATTGGCCCAGCATGAAACATGAAACTAAATTATTGAGTTTCGAACAAAGGTGGCTTCTGCACAATCAAATAGAATCAGTGGGGAATACTGCTTTGGGTACCATTTAGTAGTTATACATTAAAATTAAAAAATAGTTCCAGCTAAAATACAGCTAACATCCAACCGAACAAAACTAAAATAGCCTTCTAAAGTGCTAGATAATAAACAATGTTGTCCAGCTGCAGAGAAACGGGCTGTTCCGTTTAGCCGTTTCAACGACCCTGTAGCAGTGGACCTTTAAAAGAACCAAACGAATTGTAAGAATCTACAACTGTGTAGGCTAATGGTCGGTGGAGAACATTTTGCGTTTCCTCTTCCTATCGCCCTTCTCTCTGACAAAGAGTATAAGATGGTAAACGGCCGGCTGGCTATGTTCCATTAGAAAGTTCCAGGCAACAAGAGGGAAGAAAGCAAAGAAAACTAAAAGGATTAAAGAGCCCCCCCCCCCACGGAACCTTGTGTCACCATCTCTCGCCCTCACCCCACCCACCCCCCCCCACACATCCAGTCTCACTCCTCGAGCGTTTTCAGCACAGAGTCCTCCCCCAGGATCTTGCAGAGCTCGTTGAGGCGCAGTTGCATCTTGGGAATGCCGGCGAGCTGCGACTCCAGCCGCTGCTTCTCGTCGCTGAGCGAGAGTCGCGTGGCGGTGTCCAGCTGCTCGAACCGCCAGCCCCCCTCCCCGTCGAACTGCAGCAGGTGGGTGTGGTACTTCCTGCGGAGAGCGAGAGCGTGAGAGAAAGAGAATGGGGAAATGAGAGAGAGAGGGAGAGAGAGAGAGAGAAGGAGAGAGAGAATGGGGAAATGAGAGAGAGAGGGAGAGGGAGAAAGAGAGGTAGAGAGGGAGAGAGGGAGAGGTACAAAGTTTGGGATGAGGGGTAGTTTTATAATGGGATGAATTTAGCCCATAGCATGTTAATAATAATAATAACAATAATAATAACATTTATTTATAAAGCATCTTTCCTACAGGAGTTGCAACTCAAAATGCTTTACAATTAAGGGATTACATGCATGTAAATGCTTCATAAATGTAATAGAAAAACAAGAATGAAATGTCAAATCAAATAAAATAGAAAACTAAAAAGAAAGAAGAAACAAAACAATGCCCAAGTTTCTTGTTTCTTTTCTCGTTATCCAAATTACATTACAGACAAAACGTGTTGAACAGGGTTTTTGACGTGCGTGCTTGCGTGGGTGGGTGGGTGTGTGCGTGGGTGGGTGGGTGGGTGCGTGCGCCTTTACCAGAGAGAAGGTCTGTGTGTGATGGACAGAAGGGAGATGCCAGCATCCTTGGCAGCCTGAAAGATCTTCCCCTCCACGTCAATGCTCACAGCGCTGGTACACTCATCCAGAAGGGCGTACTTTGGCCTGTCCCCCACCACACAAACACGCACACACACACACACACACACAGGGAATAGAGGGAGGATTCACTCTCCGTCTAGTCTGGGACACAGTGCTAGCTAAGTCAGTACCCGCCTACTTGACAATCAAGGTATTTTGACTGACATGCACCTCGACCAACTACGTAACTCCATGACCAGGTCAGATGTTAAGCTTACGATGAGGAATTTTTGGAAAACTAAACAACAAGACTGGCTGTTTACAGGTCTTGTAAATCTGTCAAATATGGAAGCCACGTTTACGGCTTCAAATACATTTTAAATGAGCAAATAAAGCTCTAATAAAGTGTTGCACCAGAAATGATGGATACATACTGTGTAACAACTGAGTGACAATGCTAACAGCCAATGGAAATCGACACCATTACTTCAAAAAAGTCAGAGTCCTGTGTAAAGTGTCAACAGATGCTAATGGACTAGTGCTAATGGGCATAAGAGGCTGAGACTCTCTGTTACTCTCCGACTAACTGATCCAAAATGACATGTCGGATTCAACTGAACGCAAGTCGTTACACCAGTACTGTTGTACCACTAGGGGGCGCATGCAGAAATATCGGCAAGCAATGAACAGTGGTTTATAATGTAGAAAGTATTTGTCTTGATTGTGTCATATTTTAAATGCATGTTGAATACCAAATGTGTAGTGGTTTTATTGGACAGTCCATTGGAAAGTTTCAATGCAGATTCAACCCGATCAACTGAATAATAATAATGGCCTCAGCAACACTTCACAAAAATATAATCTAATAATAACAATCCAACAACTCCCTTTCACCCTGCTGTGGTTTGTTATTCATTTCACAACTACTGATATTGAGAGCTGAGTGCTTAAATGATGAACTACAGTCTTACCTGTGGTAAAACATTCGGGCCATGCCCATCCTCTGTTTCTCTCCTCCAGACAGCACGTCTTTCCAGTCTAGCTCGGCATCCCATCCTGTGGGAACGCAGCAGAATAAGCACTCAGAGCCGAGCATCTGTACCGTACGGCACAATGCACCTGGTGAATAGGCTCTGGCCACGCGCTATAGGAATATGTTGGTCGTCATTGCCTCTAAGTGGATGTAGACCTCTGGTTAATTTAGAAACTATTGGAGTGGCCTCCAATCGGCGTAGCTACAACAGTTTTAATCATCTCATCTAGCTCTACCACCATTTGGAAACAAACGCTTGACTTCAACATCATCTCACTAACCCACCTTCACCTTTACCTTTAGTCTGCCAGCGGGGTGGCTGTGAAAATGATAATGCAAACAGGGTTTCCAGACTATAATCTCAGAGAAAATTGAACTGAGAGAAATAGTCAGGCAGAACCAGGCTACTGCATGACGACGTGATAGAAACAAAATGAGGACTTTTTCTCACCGTTTTCCCATCTGGAGTGAGAACGTGAGAGAGGGAGAATCTCATCACTGCTGTGACAGATTAGCATAATATAATAATATGTATAAAATAGGGAGTTGTATTGTTCGACTCGCAATACCAAAAGTCCTAGTAACTAATAACAACTTTATCTGTAAAAATAGTTAACCCGTTTGGACTGAATAGCTCCAACATCGCCTGCATTTTTTTATTGTCTTGTGTAACCAAAGATTTGTATTGAACCAAAAAGCATGAATGCGTTGGCATGGCTTTAGAAACTACGCTATTATTGTATGTCTATTGTATGTCATTGTGCAATGTGTTTGAGCAGAACCTTTAAGGTATGCAAACAGTGCAGCCATTCATACATTTATAGCCCCTGGAAATACGCTTTGTGAAAAACAATGAGCTTGTTTTGTTTGCCAATGAGCAGAGAATGGCTGCCAATTAGATTTAGAGTAAACTACCCAACTAACAAAGTTACGTCCTTAGACGTGGCTGCAAAGTTATTTTAGTACCCAATTAAGTCCCCACAATGTTATACGGAAACGTGTTCTGGACGTACTTGACGTCCCAGCTCTATTCAGGACGTGTAAATGTGGGGGCGCATGAATGTTGAAATATGTTATTTGCAAAGTTTATAACAGACGACCCTGAATCATTCCTGAACGCAGAAAGCATAACGTCCCAACGTTGGCACCATACGTCAATATGACAATAGTTATGTTCCCAGTGGTTTCCAGAAACTACTTTTTGGGGTCTCTCAATATGCCTTCTTATGTTGTTTTGTAACGCTATGCGCTTACCTAAAAATTTATATTTTCATAAATGTTCCCATTATGTAACACATAAGGCTTGCTCCCAAACACAACAATTACACTTTCAATCACATCATAATAACAGTATTATTAAAGCTACTAATTCACATGCCTGAAAACAGATAACAAGAGGTTTTGCTAAATAATCAAATTGTATAACATCTCAAATGTATACTGGCTCTTGCAAACTGCTAGTTAAATCTTATACAAAACCAAAATGTAAATGTTGTGCCCTGCATGAAACGCAAACGCACACCGCCATGTTTAAAGGTCACACGCACACCACCATGTTGAAAAGCTCACACGCACACCACCATGTTGAAAAGCTCACACGCACACCGCTGTTTTAAATGCTCACACGCACACCGCCATGTTTAAAGGTCACACGCACACCGCCATATTAAAAGCTCACACGCACACCGCTGTTTTAAATGCTCACACGCACACCGCCATGTATAAAAACTCCCACGCACACCGCCATGTTAAAAGCTCACACGCACACCGCCATTTTTAAAAGCTCACACGCACACCGCCATGTTAAAAGGTCACACGCACACCGCCATGTTTAAAAGCTGAGCCATTGTTCCCTACCTCCCTCTCTTGTCACAATCTGGTTGAGATTGACGATGTCCAAGATGGCCTCTAGGTCTTTGTCACCGAAGCCCCTGGAGGCCATGTCCTCCACAGAGTCCGGATAGATCACCTGGTCCCGCAGAGAGCCAATGGACATATAGGGCCTGGAGACAAAGATATTGTAACACAAGTGTTTGTGTATGCGTGTGTGTGTGTGTGTGTGTGTGTGTGTGTGTGTGTGTGTGTATTGTATGTATGTATATGTGTGTACTGTATGTATGTATGTATGTGTACATGCATGTATGTATGTATGTGTACATGCATGTATGTATGTAGGTAGGTATGTATGTATGTATGTATGTTGCAGGGGCAAGCTGTCTCATCTGTTATATTAAATATTCACCAGGGCACAGAAGGGAGTTTTCAACAAGGCTTTGCAATTATCACCTGCTTCATTTGGTAGTATCGTTGTGGGGTTTTATTTAAGTATTGGTGTTGTGCCTCAAAGAACAAGGACATCTCTCATTTAACACAGACCTGACGCAAAGTCAGATACAGCCTACAGACAGACCTGTTGCTCTGCGTGTCTTAACCGGAGCAACGTTTGCATAAAGTGGCTCTGACCCAACTGTGAAACGAACGCAACCACTTCCTGGGAGTCATGTTTCTAAGCAAACCACACCCCCTGGGTCACTCCAGGAGGGAGAAAGCCAACAGTGTTAACCTGTCTTGGGTGGTAAATGCTTCACTAAAGAGAGTGCTTTGGATTCATGTTGGAGCCCCCACAATCTCACACACACACGCGCACGCACACACATGCATGCACACGCAAGCAGACGCACACAGAGATCCAGTTACGGTGGTTTAGATTACTAGTTCTGCTACAATGGTAAAATCCCAAAGAGTGCCTGTTACAATACATGTGCTGGGACACGGATATCGGATTCATACACACATTCTGTAAGAGAGATTTGTTCACAAATGAATGCAAATGCAAAAGATATTTAAAGATGTACAAAATAAAAGGACTGCTCTTTGTGCCTCAGTGTGTGTGTGTGTGTACCCCTGTGGGATGTAGAATGTCTGTGTGTGTGTGTGTGTGTACCCCTGTGGGATGTAGAATGTCTGTGTGTGTGTGTGTGTGTACCCCTGTGGGATGTAGAATGTCTGTGTGTGCGTGTGTGTACCCCTGTGGGATGTAGAATGTCTGTGTGTGCACCTCTGTGGGATGTAGAATGTCTGTGTGTGCGTACCTCTGTGGGATGTAGAATGTCTGTGTGTGCGTGTGTGTACCTCTGTGGGATGTAGAATGTCTGTGTGTGCATGTGTGTACCTCTGTGGGATGTAGAATGTCTGTGTGTGCGTGTGTGTACCTCTGTGGGATGTAAAATGTCTGTGTGTGCGTGTGTGTACCTCTGTGGGATGTAGAATATCTGTCTGTGTGTGTGTGTACCTCTGTGGGATGTAGAACATGTGTTGGGGGCAGGGCTTGTGCAGCAGGCCACCGTACACGGGCCACAGGCCGCCAAGGATCCTGAACAAAGAGCTCTTCCCACAGCCGTTAGGCCCCGTTATCAACAGATGCATGCCTTCATCCACCTGGAACACACAGACTGCATTAGTCCCCCGGAACATTTCTTCTTTTTTTTTATTTATTTATATATATATTTTTTTTTTATTAATTTTTTACTTTCTTTTATGGTGAGACAAACCACACGTTCAAATTAGGCAAAATTAGGAAAATGGGTTTTCTTTTAACTTTAAAATTAAACCATTTTCTTTTTATTTAAATATGCTTTAGCTGTTAGTAGGTGTGGTATGTGTGATGAGAGTTAAATGCACCTGTAATGGAGAACATGAGAACATGAGAAGCTGTAACTGTTGTGTTGTTCTTGTAGGAGTTTGCAACTACTAAAACATGTATCTCTGTGACGTCAAATGTACTGATTTTGTACGTTTGCAAAGGTATGCAGTGAACAAAAAGCAAATGAAAAACAGTTTGAAAACATTTGCAAATGTTTGTTTTTATTTTTAACGCACAGTTACGCTGAAATCATACTTTATTAATCCCCCTTAGAAGAAATTCATCCTCTGCATTTAACCCATCCCCAAAGGGAGCAGTGGGCAGCCACTTGTGCGGCGCCCGGGGATCGACTCCAGATTGATGTCAGTGTCTGGTCGACAGCACTGACTGGAGGGTGAACCTGACATGTTTTTGATAGTGGGGGAAACCGGAGCACCCGGAGGAAACCCATGCAGACAAGGAGAGAACATGCAAACTCCACACAGAAAGGCCGGGTTGACCGGGGTTTGAACCCTGGATCTTCTTGCTGCAGTGCTATCCACTGGGCCACCGTGTTGCAATGCATGCTGGTGAAAAATAATGAATACTATATAAAGGACACATTACATTCTGAACGAATGTCATTTAGCAGCCCGTCCAAAGCAAGTATAAGTATTGTGGAGTATGCCGGGATAATGCATCTTGTCGCTTAATGGGCCCCTCTTAACTTAACTTAAGCGTAGATGTCTCACCTTGAGGTTCAGGCTGGAAACGACCACGTCCCCATTGGGAGTGATGATGGGGACGTTCTCGCACACGATACCGTTCTCCACATCTACCACCTTACCTGGCCAGAGAACACACACACACACACTCTGAATGTTAAAGGTCAGCCTTTTCAGATTAGGGATCAGTGGAGAGACACTAACACGCCGTAGAATGAAAGCTGTGTGGGGAAAAGGATGTATCTCTCCCAGCCAAAGCAGATGCATAATGAGATACAACTCTGGAAAACATTTACGCCACTGAATTCTTTCAAAATAATTGTAAATATAAATATTTTCTTTTTAAATAACAGAAATAAAATAAAAAGATAAATATAAAATATACATTACATGTAAATAAAATGAAAAAATTTCTAAATAATAACACCAGAGAAATGTCTACAGTGCTCTTCATTATTTACAGAACTGTAGATGCTGGCCTACCTTTGATCTCCAGCGGTCCATCGATGTGCATCCCTGGCTTGCTGTTCTCCTCCTCTCCTGTAGTAACCGCCAGAGAGGAGCGCTTGTAGATGCCTTTCTGGACCTCTCCAAAGACCAGGAACATGTTGTGGACACGTGCAGTGTAGCCAGCTAGCTCTGTGACCTGTCAGACAATGCAGCAAATGGAGGGGAGAGGTATGGTAGGGTCAAACTCTACTTCCTGAACCAAAACGCAGCCACACAATCCTATTGTTACTAGAAGGTTCTGCCTGTCCGGCGTCTGCATGCACGCCGGTGGTGTTTGTGTTTGGCACAGACTGTTTTCTACCAACTGCGCATGTTTGTGAGACAGTTCACACTTGTTGTTGTCCTCTGAGTATTTCAGCCCATGCTCATCTCATGTGTGAAGGCTTATTGGTGGAAACATGTGACAAACAAGCAGCCAATAGCCGCTGGAGCCCAAAATGAGTCAAGATCCCCCAGAACACAACATTCACAACGCCAGCTCATTGTTTATGTATACACAACTATCCATAAAACCTATAAGGGTGGAGGAGCGAGGGTGGGGGAGATGTTGTAGGGTGTGATCTTACTCAGCTCACTCACAGGTGTGGGAGGGTCATGCACCCCCCTAGTTCCACAATACAACAACAACAACAACAATGTAATTGTAATGCTGCTTTCCACCACAAGGGGAATGCTAAGAACATTAACATACCACTTTATTGACACCTGGTGGATTTTATTCAGGCATCGGAGAGATACTGCCCAGGCAGTTTGATGAAAAATACAAAATATACATAGTTTTAAACAAATATGCATAGCTGTAAGTAAAGTTGAGTTGACCCACTTCACACAATTGGCACTGACAACTTTCCAAGTGTCCCTCGTCCCGTGAGTATTTCTAAAATTAATTTAGCCTGCCACATGCTGTCTTATTGTGGCTCACTGAATCTACAAGGTCTTGACAAAATATGATACGGCCGGTATAGGGTGGCGATGAGAGTTCACATTTTGAATACCAACAACCCCAATTTGAACTGAATGTTCGCGCTGTTCCCTGAAGAGCCTGCTGTTGATACAGCCTGTTCATGAAACAACACATTTTCCAGGAATGTGCTTCACGAGACCCAGAAAACCAGCAGGACTTTGTGACGTGTACGTGTTGGGGCTACAACATATAAACTCCACTTTCTTCCTCAACTCCCCTCCTCCATTCTCTATAAATCACACATATACTGTATACTTATAAACACCCATAAAACAGCAGAAATACAAACCCCAGTCGGTCGCGGAGGCACTAAGCAACGAGCCAGCCTTACATAATACGTTATCTTGCCAAGTGCACTAGCTGAGGCATGTCAAAGAGCGGTGTGACCATTTATACACACGCATACACTCACGTGACAACGTGAACACATTCACATCAGGCAAGGTGTCGTATGGAGTATGAGCGAGTGCACAGTGCTAGGAATGCGTAGCCAACCCCATACTGTGCCACAAGCAGCGCTGGTGCCTGCAAGCAAAGGCTTGTCGCTACTAATCCAGCAGTGTGCTTTGTGCACGCAGTGATCATGGCCTAAATGATGTTTGTGTATCCCAAGGACAGCCTTTTATTGGCCGCTGGCTGCCGGCTTTATCAAGGGCCTGAAGGTCTTCCATACAATCAACCAGAAGACCATCTAGGTCATAGGTTGTATAACTTCTTTAAAAGTATAGTAAAGACTACTAAGATAATGAAGTGCGGGAAGGGTCACACACACACAAATCAAATGCGGGGTACTTGGCACTCAAAAACCTCAATGTGTTGGCTATATGATCATCAAAATAAACATACAAACAAGCTAATGTGTGCCTCGGCCACTGTGATAAACCTGCTACCATCCACTAGGCCAATTGCAGTCATCGCAGGGGAAGGGAGGGTGGCTGCTCTGCTCTGATTGGACCATCGTTGAGGTACAGAGGTCAGCAGCAAAGGTCGTCACAGGCAAACTTTCATGCAAATTATCTTAAAAAGGTAAAGTCAGTGATTGGTAGATGATACACTTTTCTTATCAAACAACCGCCAACCGCCCGCTTCTACACAGCCCTGGCTTTGTACATAGGAACACAAACAAAGTGGGGCAGACTGCACAACACAAGACTATCCAGCCATGGCAATACATGCTCAATGTGTGGGGGCAGAGCTTCTAAGGGAGCACCTTACGGCAATGAAGGGAGAGGCGCTTTGTTTAGATTAACAATCATCAACAAGCTTTCTCCAGAATGACTGACTACACCTTTAAATAATACATGTTTTCACTACATTTGCGTCGAAAGGAGCCAGTTGAGGTGGTACGGGCATCTGGTAAGGATGCCCCCTGGGCGCCTCCCTTGGGAGGTG